>JAXIVJ010007589.1:0-59983 GCA_036785665.1 Chirona hameri
CGGTACTTATCTCCTGCTGCTCCGGGAGACGGGCGTCTGTCTGCCGGGAGACGCCAAACTCCAGGTGGCGTCCGGCTCCGGTCCCAGAGATTGTCGTCCCGGGGCTCGTGGTCGCGGAGTCCGGGTCCAGGAGCGCCGGCACCGGGGTTGGGCCCGATTTGGTGATGACTGATGCCGCAACAGACGGAGCTGACAGGCGCAGCCCGGCTCTGCGTGGGTTAACGTCATTCATGGCATCACGTGGCACCGGCGCGGCATCGTGGTAACGACATTCATGGTACCGGCGCGGCGCGGCGTCTGGCGCTGTCTAGCGCATCACTCTGTCTAGCGCATCACCGGCGCGGCGCGGCGTCTGGCGCTGTCTAGCGCACTCCGGCGTTCATCCGAAACGTTTGGACACGGGAGTCGTTGAGGCGCAGCTGGCAGCGCCTACACGGGTCACGAGTCACACTTGGCGCTTTTTCGTACTGGCGGTCACCCGTGTGACCCGTGTGACCCGTGTGACCCGTGTGACAAGGTGAGGCGTGTGACCCGTCTCGCAGTGTCCCGGGTGTCGCAGTGTCAGCGCAGCCTGCCGCTGCGCTGCTGCAGCTGCAGCTGCTGATCCCTGTCTCCAGACAGGTGTCTCTCTGAGGGCCGTCAGCTGCTGTCCCGACTCGGCAGCAGCCGACACTGAGCCGGCTCAGTTGGGCCAGCCCGGCATCCGGCGTGCCGTCTCACGTGTCGCGCGGACCGTTTGCCGCGCGCCTTTTTGTCCCGGCACGGCCACCGCTCAGCCGCCGCGCGTAGCTGGCGCACGCGCCCGGCAATAATTAATTCAGCCGCCTTTTTGTGGGCGACTCACCTTGAACGAGTTTCGCCGCGCGGCGGCGGCGGCGGCGAGGCGTCAGGGGCGCTGTCGCGGCCGAAATCGGCCAGCCCCCGCAGCGCGTTGCGGCGCCGCCGGCCGTCCGAGCGCCCTCCGAGGGCCGGCGGCGCGGCTCGGCCGGAGAGCGGTCCGGCGGGCCGGTCGGCGCAGCGGGCAGTGCTGCCGGTGGAGAGCGGAGCGCCACAGCCCTCCGCGGCGCCGGGCCGGGCCGACTCGTCAGTCGACCGTGTACCTCCGCCGCCGCCGCCGCCCCCGCCCGCGCCGCTGCAGATGTCTAGCCGTTCTGATTAGATAGTGCCCAGCTGATCGGTAACCTGACGCACTCGTGCGCGTGCCGCGGTCGTGACCACTCGTGACCGGGTCTCTCCGTCTCTCCCTCCGTCTTTCTCCTGCGCGTGGCGACGCGGACAGCACGCGTGTGTTTGCGGTGTGGAGTGAAGTGGTGTGGTGTGCGAGATGGTCTAGAGACGTGGGCGGTAAAGGAGCAGGAGCTGGATCAGGAGGTGTAACTGGAGCTGGAGCTGGAGCAGGAGCGAGAAGAGCAGGATGCGACTGCCGACCCAGTTGCTGTGCGCGGCGCTGATGGTGTTAGCCGCTCAGTCGGCGCAGCTCCAAGGTGGGACCGCCGCCCCGCACCAGTCATGGTCTGACTATATCAGACGCTGTTGCTAACTGATGCCGCGCTCATGCATGCATGACGAGTGTGTCTGTGTGCTTGGCTGTGTTGTTTTAATGGTATGTCAACAGGGAAAGTGTTAAGTGGCGGAGATCCGTGTGCAAACTTGCTCGGCGGTGGGGTTGTTGAATCTTGTTTGAATCGAGGCTCAAATAGTGTGCCAACAAGGTGGACAGAGTGATTGCTATTCATGAACACACGTTATAACACCTGATAATTCAGGTAACCATTATCGACATTGTCATTCAACGAGTTCCGTTTGCAGCGCGGTGCTTGCTTCGCAATTATCCGAGGGCTTCTGCCGGTAAAGCTGAATCTAAACAACAGATTAGAGGCAAAGGGTGATCTCGGGACTGCGAATGACTAGGCGCAATGAGCAGAGCTAACTGAGGGCATTTCACCATGAGTGTCGTGTGTACTATGGTCTGTCATCGCCACCGGAGTACCACATACCACGTCAGTATGTGGTAATGCGCAGAGCTTCATCATATCACGGCACTGTGGCTTCTGAAATCCAATTTCGCTTATATCTTACCAAGCGGGCAATTACCTCCCATGTTTAGCATTTAAATTGAAGACGCGAGTAAAGGGACAACACCTTAAATTACTACGTCCATATGTCTGGATAATTTGACATGGGCACACACATTTCACAATTACTCCGAACAACGAACGCTTCAAACGGTGCGCCGAACAGGTCGCATCGTTTGAAATCGCCTCTCCTCGGTCGCTGGGGAGCCGATCGGTGCGTCCCTGTGTCCAGTGTCCAGTCACAGCTCTTCAGCCCTCCTCTGACGGTCTTTGTGATTGCTTGTTCGCTCGTTCGGAGGACTCCTCCCGGCAGCAGTCCGCCGCCTTCAGTCGCCGCTGGCGCACAGTGCCCGTCCCACGGTTGCAGATTTGACCGGCCGCCCGCGCCGGCGACGCTGACTTGCCATTCTACACCATGACATGGTTTAGCTCCGCGTCTCCGCCGCCGCCCGCCCGTCCGCCCGCCCGTCCGTCCGCCCGCCCGCCCGTCTGCCCGCCCGCCCGTCCGCCCGTCCGCCCGTCCGCCCGTCCGCCCGTCCGCCCGTCCGCCCGTCCGCCCGTCCGCCCGTCCGCCCGTCCGCCCGTCCGCCCGTCCGCCCGTCCGCCCGTCCGCCCGTCCGCCCGTCCGCCCGTCCGCCCGTCCGCCCGTCCGCCCGTCCGCCCGTCCGCCCGTCCGCCCGTCCGCCCGTCCGCCCGTCCGCCCGTCCGCCCGTCCGCCCGTCCGCCCGTCCGCCCGTCCGCCCGTCCGCCCGTCCGCCCGTCCGCCCGTCCGCCCGTCCGCCCGTCCGCCCGTCCGCCCGTCCGCCCGTCCGCCCGCCCGTCCGCCCGTCCGCCCGTCCGCCCGTCCGCCCGTCCGCCCGTCCGCCCGTCCGCCCGTCCGCCCGTCCGCCCGTCCGCCCGTCCGCCCGTCCGCCCGTCCGCCCGTCCGTCCGCCCGTCCGTCCGCCCGTCCGCCCGTCCGTCCGCCCGTCCGCCCGTCCGTCCGTCCGTCTGTCCGTCTGTCCGTTCTCCCGTTCTCCCGTTCTCCCGTTCTCCCGTCCGTCCGTCCGTCCGTCCGCCCGGTGTGGGAGGCGGGAGGCGGGAGGCGCGCCGACGTGCACGTATCGCTGACCGCACGCAATGCGTACTGCGGTCTGATCCATTCATTTCATGCAACGTAAGCTGGTCTGTCACGGTGATTATTCTCTCATTTGGCTGAGCAGCGCTCTGTGTGGCAACGGCAGTTGGGCGGAGCTGGCCGCACACTGTGCCCCCACGCGCACAATCCTGCACTTGGCCGCGGGTGGAGAACGGTGGCCGACAGCGCTGCTCCACCGCCCGATCCGGCCATCGGAGGCGAGATTCGCGACATTGCCGCGCGCGGTATTTGTTCGGCTTTTAAGCTTCGCACGGACGCACGAGTCTTGCGATAAGACTGACGGTCATTCAGGCGCGCACATACACCGAGCAAATACCGACTCGTCCAAGACCGCTCTCTCCGCCGCCGCTGCACACATACGCACACAGGCCCGTGTCCGCAGGTGCCACTTGACGGGCGAGACGTGACGCCTCGGCAGCGTCGTCACCATCCCCGGCGTGTGTGTGTGTGTGTGTGTCTGTCTGCGTGTGTCTGTGTGTCACACGCTGGGTGGCCGTCTCGCCGTGTTTACCGGTCCAATTTAACCGTCACGACTCGGCAGAGCTGAATAGGAGCACCGCTGGGCGGCCGTCGCCGACACCCATTATGACAGTGACCGGGCTGAACAGGGCGGAACGGCCGGGGAAGCTGGGCGGGAGAGACTCTGCAGACTCGGGGTCGCCGGCTCATTGCATGGGGGATCATAGGCGTACACAAGGGGGGGGGGGGGCAAACGGGACAATTGCCCCCCCCCGAAGGTCTGTACGTGCTCCCGTTGATCGAACAAATGAATGATATTGTTATTTTTTGGGGAGAAAAATGGTGAAAATATGCCCTTTTAAAAATATAGTGGGCCAAATCCGGTGAGTTTTTTTGGTGGGGGTACTTTATGCCCCCTCCTGGAGTGAATCCTGGGTACGCTACTGTAGGGGATGGAGGGGGAGAGGGTCGGCGGAGTGGTGCGAGTGGTGTATGCTGCATGCAGATAAGAAGAGAAGAAGGTGCGGCGGATGCGTGGTCGGCGCCGAGAGCTAGGCGCGGGCTGGAATGATCCATTTCACGCTCATCCTTATTTGGGTCGACTTTGTGAGGTTCTCTTTTCCTTTTCACCCCGTCGACAGATTATGCACCTACACCTCGTCTTCCGGCGATCTTATCTCGTAACCCTCCGATCCCTCCGATGCACATACACCTCGTCTTCCGGCGATCTTATCTCGTAACCCGCCGGTGAGCGATCTGAGCTTTTCATCGCGTCTGTGCTGACTGACTGACTGCTCCATTAACCCGTCATCTCGGGGCTGACTGGGCACGGATCTCCGCCCAAATCCTCCACCGCCGCTCCCTCCTCGTCCTGTCTCGCCCTCTGACGCGGTTCTGAATCACAGCCTTCAACTGAAACTCTGCTGCATTGCACCCATCAATGTCTGAAGTCGTATGTTACCATCAGACCGACATCCCGTCTGGATGTTAGTCTAATGGTACCGCCTTGATCCCTCTGCTGCAGCTATTGAGTGCCCAGCCGACCAAGTCAGGGGTGTGCCTGAGCCCAGACCCATTCCGTGCCGCCCACCCCGCCACGGACACCACTGGCAGCCCTGCAGAGCACAAACCCAGCGCAGCCGCCCTGCAGAGCACAAACCCAGCGCAGCCGCCCTGCATGTCACAAACCCAGCGAAGCCGCCCTGTATGGCACAAATCCAGCGCAGCCGCCCTGCAGAGCACAAACCCAGCGCAGCAGCCCTGCATGGCCGATCAAACTCGCACCGCCGCGCCGCCGCTGCTTATCTGCCGTTGTGTGCGCGACCGGCACCGACACCGACGCCGGCTCCGACCCTGCTGAAGCGGCACTCATTGTACCAAGCTCGACGTGCTGCCACAGCACTCTATGTATGCCACCACCAACCGCAGGTACCAGGCGATCATGCCTGCAAGGCCCTGCTTTGTGCGACTTCGGAGCGCCGATTCGGTGTATCGGCAGCGTGTCCGCGCGCACCGGGCGGGCCGCGCGTGGCTCCGACCTGAGATCGACTGCAGCAGGAATACCAATGCGGCGCTCTGAGGTCTGAGGTCCGAGGATGCCACCGGTGTGAGAGCGGGCGGGAGCCGCACCGCACCGCTCAGAGCACGTACGGTAGCCGCACCGCTCAGAGCACGTACGGTAGCCGCACCGCTCAGAGCACGTACGGTAGCCGCACCGCTCAGAGCACGTACGGTAGCCGCACCGCTCAGAGCACGTACGGTAGCCGCACCGCTCAGAGCACGTACGGTAGCCGCACCGCTCAGAGCCCGTACGGTAGCCGCACCGCTCAGAGCACGTACGGTAGCTGATGCAGTGTCGCTTCTGAGTAGAGAGGACCAGTCGCCGGCGTGAAGTCGAGTCGAGTCGAGTCGACGGTCGAGCGGTGTGACGGACAGGGGGGGGGGGGGGGGGGGGGTTCTACGTACCGGGGCTTGCATGGCTGTTCGGTGATCGATGCTGGTCTGCCGCTCTCCCGGTGTCGAGACAGTCCGGCCCCGTGGCGGTTCTCGGGTTCTTGGGACGGGGTTTGCACGGTTATCTGTGATGGATGCTGGTTTGGAGAACTTTCGGCAGGGCGTGGCTGGGTAGGAGAAGGCAGACTCTGTCAGATGGGTGGAGCTTCTGTCAGATGGGTGGAGTGTCTGTCTGCAGTCAGACAATGCCGATGCCCAACTGGGTGGTGTGCGGCCGTGCACAGGTTTCGATGGCAGAATTGTTCGGCAGCATTGTCCGGAAGATTACGCGGTAGGCTCGCGCGACGGGATGGGTAGAATTGCGCGAATGGATGAATATAATTGCACTGCGATATAATTCAGCGCAGAGACAGTAATGGCGCTGCGATAGGATTGAGCGGATATCGCGGCAGGATCGCGGCAGGATCGCGGCAGGATCGCGGCAGAATCGCGGCAGGATCGCGGCAGAATCGCGGCAGGATCGCGGCAGGATCGCGGCAGGATCGCGGCAGGATCGGATCGTCCAGTACGCTGCTCACACTCGATTGCCCAATCAATCGTCCTGCCGTCCTGTTGCCCAACCTGTCAGCGCTGGACAGGTCGGCGGACGGAGGACCGGCGGCGGCGTGCGGCGATGACCGGTCCCTGGGATGACCCGTCCCAGCCGCCCCGTCCCGTCTGCCCGCCGCCGTCCCCGTCCCGTCCCCGGGCGGTGGCGACCAGTCATGACCAGTCATCTGTCACGACCGCACGCATAATGCGCCGCGCCGCCGGTCCCACGGCGAGCAGTTCGGCCCCCGCAGCGCTGGAGGAGAGAGAGAGAGAGAGAGAGAGAGAGAGAGAGAGAGAGAGAGAGAGAGAGAGAGAGAGAGAGAGAGAGAGAGAGAGAGAGAGAGAGAGAGAGAGAGAGAGAGAGAGAGAGAGAGAGAGAGAGAGAGAGAGAGAGAGAGAGAGAGAGAGAGAGAGAGAGAGAGAGCGAGAGAGAGAGAGAGAGAGAGCGAGAGCGAGAGCGAGAGCGAGAGCGAGAGCGAGAGCGAGAGCGAGAGCGAGAGCGAGAGCGAGAGCGAGAGCGAGAGCGAGAGCGAGAGCGAGAGCGAGAGCGAGAGCGAGAGCGAGAGCGAGAGCGAGAGCGAGAGCGAGAGCGAGAGCGAGAGCGAGAGCGAGAGCGAGAGCGAGAGCGAGAGCGAGAGCGAGAGCGAGAGCGAGAGCGAGAGCGAGAGCGAGAGCGAGAGCGAGAGCGAGAGCGAGAGCGAGAGCGAGAGCGAGAGCGAGAGCGAGAGCGAGAGCGAGAGCGAGAGCGAGAGCGAGAGCGAGAGCGAGAGCGAGAGCGAGAGCGAGAGCGAGAGCGAGAGCGAGAGCGAGAGCGAGAGCGAGAGCGAGAGCGAGAGCGAGAGCGAGAGCGAGAGCGAGAGCGAGAGCGAGAGCGAGAGCGAGAGCGAGAGCGAGAGCGAGAGCGAGAGCGAGAGCGAGAGCGAGAGCGAGAGCGAGAGCGAGAGCGAGAGCGAGAGCGAGAGCGAGAGCGAGAGCGAGAGCGAGAGCGAGAGCGAGAGCGAGAGCGAGAGCGAGAGCGAGAGCGAGAGCGAGAGCGAGAGCGAGAGCGAGAGCGAGAGCGAGAGCGAGAGCGAGAGCGAGAGCGAGAGCGAGAGCGAGAGCGAGAGCGAGAGCGAGAGCGAGAGCGAGAGCGAGAGCGAGAGCGAGAGCGAGAGCGAGAGCGAGAGCGAGAGCGAGAGCGAGAGCGAGAGCGAGAGCGAGAGCGAGAGCGAGAGCGAGAGCGAGAGCGAGAGCGAGAGCGAGATCACTGGGGTGGTGCCGGGGTGGGCAGCCTCTGAGACGGCTGGGTTGTGGAGCCCGTAGCAGAGTGACATCCGCCGTTGGGACGCGATTGAGAAGACTGTGGTTTGCATTAGGGCGTGGAGGAGTGCATTGGCGCCGTGTTGGCTTGCACGGAGTATACTAAGAAGTTTGGTCTGGTTGGTCATGGTTGTGGGGTGACCGCCATGGGCTGTCAGTGTTAGCTGTTTGGGCCCGTTAAAGTGTGTTGTAACTGCAGCTGGCCATCGGAGCTGTGTGTTGTATCTGCAGCTGGCCATCGGAGCTGTCTGTATCTCCAGCTGGCCATCGGAGCTGTCTGAGATAGCTTCCCGCGTGCAGGGAATACTTGGAGAAGGTCTGCGCCGGACAGGTCGGCTCGGCGGAGAAGGTCTGCGCCGGACAGGTCGGCTCAGCGGAGAAGGTCTGCGCCGGCCAGGTCGGCTCGGCGGAGAAGGTCTGCGCCGGCCAGGTCGGCTCAGCGGTGCCGTCAGAGAGCGTTGTTCGGTGGCGTTGACCGAAATGGAAACCACTTAGCTTGTATGCTTCAAATGTCGGCGGGGGAGGGGAGGTGGAGGCGTTGCCCCCACTGGCACGTCCGGGAGCATACTCACACGAACATGTTTCGTTCTGATTTACGTCAATTTAAAAAGCGCCTCAGAATCGTGATTAGAAGACCACCTTCAAAACCATGTAGGTCAATTGTCAGAATATAAATCCGATCCGTTCACGCATCCAAATTTCGGCTAATTTGACCATCGGCCAACATTTTACTAGTCTTGCGCTGCGCACAAGCTGCCTGTCAATCGCCCGGATTATGCTGGTGCACCCACAAGCACCCACACGCATAGCAGCGCTTCAGCTCTTCCAACTGGCCCGCTTTTGGCGCTCAGTTTTTATCCGACTATAGAACCGACATCCAAACGCTACATCAGTAGCCACTATTGGCGCCCTGGGAGGAACACTAGATCACAATGGGCTACATTGGAACCGAATGCCACCGATTCTGACACTATAGTTGATCACAGTTACCGATCACCGATTGGCCCTGTAATGGCGGGCAAGCTATCTAGTTGCTAGCATTGAAGTCGCCAAACAAAGCTTGATGCAAGGACGTTTCCCTTCAACTAACGTTGTCATTGTTTGGCCTTGCGATATACCCGAATGGCTAACAAGTGTTATTATAGAATCTCAATCGGTTGTAAAATGCTATCACCTAAACGAACTAATGCCGTTTTGTTTTTGTTCCATTCATTGTGTTGATTGTGACCGGCTTTGCCTGGTTCGGCCCGGCTGCATCTATCTGTTGTACACCGAGCAGGTCTTGCTTGTTGTATCCATGTTTGATGTTTTATGCGGCAACTTGTACGACAGGACGCTAAAAACTGCTTGCGTGGGCGAAGCTAATTAGTAATGCACTGAGCCGGCGGCGGGCGGCAGCGGTCGGCGGGCGGCGGCGGCGGCGGCGGGCGGCGGTGGCTGGGGCGGCGGTCGTGGCTGAGGGCGGCGGGCGGCGGCGGCGGTCGTGGCTGAGGGCGGCGGGGGCGGCGGCGGTCGTGGCTGAGGGCGGTGGCTGGGGCGGCGGTTGTGGCTGAGGGCGGCGGGCGGCGGCGGCGGTCGTGGCTGAGGGCGGCGGGGGCGGCGGCGGTCGTGGCTGAGGGCGGTGGCTGGGGCGGCGGTTGTGGCTGAGGGCGGCGGGCGGCGGCGGCGGTCGTGGCTGAGGGCGGCGGGCGGCGGCGGCGGTCGTGGCTGAGGGCGGCGGGGGCGGCGGCGGTCGTGACTGAGGGCAGCGGCGGGCGGCGGGGCGGGCCGCGTTTGGACTGGGTGGGCGGCTGTTGGCGCTGGTCGCCGGGCTGTCACCACCGCCCGACACGCCCCCGCATTGTGTGCTCGGGACGCGGACCGACCTGTTTTGTCAGAGGTTGGTCAGAGTTGTGACTGGTCGGTCGGCCCGCCCAGTTATAACCCGCGGTGCTGTGACACTGTTAACGGCTCCGTCCGACGGCGGAGGTGGCCGAGCTACTCACACGGCACTTGACCTATTGAGCTTGAAGCGTACCTTTTTGGAGACGAATGCTACTATCGGTTTGCAAATGTCTCGGTAGATTGTATTGCTGGTTTTGGTTTTTGCGTGGATCTCGTCTTTGCATTGCGAAGAATCCTCACTCCTGGTTTGATGCTGACCTTTCTAAATATCTTACTTGCTCGTAGTACCTATTTGTTGACACAGAACAATCGCTACTATGAGTGTTTCTCTTTGCGATGTGGTTTTTATCGTCGTTGCTTAAGAGTGGGGCTGCTGCCGGACCTTTTCCGAATTCCGTTCCCATAGTACCGGCATGCAAGCAGCCGAAAGGTACTTCGTTCTTGCATGTTGCGGATTCCTGGGTCCCGGTCAAAAGGTCGTCAGGATTCAGTGTGTCGTGACTTCTGCAATTGCTTTGCATAATGGATCGTGCGGTGCGGGGATGCATTCGACTGCAAGAAACCGCATTGTGTGTGCCTGCGGTCGTGGGCGTACAATCTCTGCCCTCAAAACATACCAAATCAGCCACCACATCGCCTACTCAGACCAGATAATAACACACGCCATCCATTAGGACCAACATGCTATCATTCCTGTCAAATTTTTTGCCGTCGGTTTGCGGATCATGCAGTCCGATGTGGTTTGTTTCCGAGTGGGATTCTCATTCAGCCTTCTCGCCGCGGCTCGACGCATGTGACTCCCAGCGCCGGGCGACTCGAGAGCAGTAATTACATGACCAGCGTAATTTATGAATTCACAATTGACAGTTCGTTAATCAAAGCCATTCGGTCGGACATCAGGGTAATTTTGTTTGAACTTTCGAATACCTGGTGTGCGCGGTCAGACGATCGGACGCCGGACGGCCTGGCCGCGTGCTTCCACAACAAGGACATGATTATGTGGCGGCGCCGCAGGCGGGGTCGGACTGGAATGATATGCAGTGGGTCGGCGTGTGGAATACGTCGAGTTCCGGAGCCGCCAGCACGTCTCAACCAGTCAGGTCGGGTCGCACTAACTCGGTCACAGTGGAACAGCAGCAGCAGCAGCTGCTGGGAACTGGGGAACCATACTCAGTGCACTTCCTAGTTCAATGTTCCAGTCTGCTAGATTTTGCTTCCTGCCCGGCCCTGATCATACAGTGCTGAGTGCTGTCATGCCCGACTGATCCCGGTCGCGCCACTCTTCATGCCGCCATTCTGCCCATGCCGTCGTTCTCCTCGTGCCTGGAAACGGTCAGACAAATGATGCCAGTCGATCGGACCGTTCAGCCACGGCCGGAATCTGTCTATCCCCGGCTCACTGGCCTGCGTTTCTGTAGCAGAGCCGTGTGAACGTGCCCGACATATTGATCCGGTGACCCGCCGGACGTCTTTACGGCTTTCGATGGCCTGTAGCCGCGCCCGTGGTCCAGTGGTCCAGTTTGTTTTCGGCGAGGGCTCGGGTGCGTAAATACCTGGCGTCGGCGGAATAAAGCCGACTCGCCGAGATGCCGGCCGGGATAAGGGCGCGCTCGCTGCGCCGCTATCTTGTAATCTCATCGGCTACTCCAGTTGGTGTGTGTATCCCAAATGTAATGCCGTCTATCTCCGGATGTATCGCTTTATCTGGGAGCGGACGTGTGGCCCGATTCATGGGGCGGTCGAGGCAGGCTATAATCGTTACCTTGTGCGGCACCACAGCCTGTAAGATCCAGCTGAGATATCGGCTTCGAATCTGAGCAAACGATCGGCTTAATTGGTTTCATACGGTGATGGTGAAACTGCTTTCATTGTTTTAGGCGGCTACCCTTAACCAGAAAACAAATCAAGTCAGGAAATCGACAAAACAGCAAACCCATCGCTCTCCAGGCTAGCAATGTATACTGTATAGGTACGAATCATCAATGACGTTTCGTTCCGCCTAGGACTAGTTTTGAATCACTTACTGTTCGCAGCAGCGCGCGCGCTGTGCTCTGAACCCTGAGGTAGGTGACTGTGTTCCAGGACTGTAACTGTAACACCCTGAGGCAGGTGACTGTGTTCCAGAGCTGTAACTATAACACCCTGAGGCAGGTGACTGTGTGCCAGTGCTGTAACACCCTGAGGCAGGTAACTGTGTTTCAGGGCTGTAACACCCTGAGACAGGTGACTGTGTTCCAGTGCTGTAACACCCTGAGGCTGGTGACTGTGCTCCAGGGCTGTAACTATAACACCCTGTGACAGGTGACTGTGTTCCAGGGCTGTAACTGTAAAACAAGAAGTAGGGGGATGCTCCCATTCACCGGCATAGGGGTAGCGGTAGTAGGGCAATGTTGGGGTTTCAGATAGGGTGAAGAGGGCAATCACTGGCGGATCATGCCTCTCTCCGTGTTGTGTGTGTGTGTGTGTGTGTGTGTGTGTGTGTGTGTGTGTGTGTGTGTGTGTGTGTGTGTGTGTGTGTGTGTGTGTGTGTGTGTGTGTGTGTGTGTGTGTGTGTGTGTGTGTGTGTGTGTGTGTGGTGTGCGTGTGCGTGTGCGTGTGCGTGTGCGTGTGCGTGTGCGTGTGCGTGTGCGTGTGCGTGTGCGTGTGCGTGTGCGTGTGCGTGTGCGTGTGCGTGTGCGTGTGCGTGTGCGTGTGCGTGTGCGTGTGCGTGTGCGTGTGCGTGTGCGTGTGCGTGTGCGTGTGCGTGTGCGTGTGCGTGTGCGTGTGCGTGTGCGTGTGCGTGTGCGTGTGCGTGTGCGTGTGCGTGTGCGTGTGCGTGTGCGTGTGCGTGTGCGTGTGCGTGTGCGTGTGCGTGTGCGTGTGCGTGTGCGTGTGCGTGTGCGTGTGCGTGTGCGTGTGCGTGTGCGTGTGCGTGTGCGTGTGCGTGTGCGTGTGCGTGTGCGTGTGCGTGTGCGTGTGCGTGTGCGTGTGCGTGTGCGTGTGCGTGTGCGTGTGCGTGTGCGTGTGCGTGTGCGTGTGCGTGTGCGTGTGCGTGTGCGTGTGCGTGTGCGTGTGCGTGTGCGTGTGCGTGTGCGTGTGCGTGTGCGTGTGCGTGTGCGTGTGCGTGTGCGTGTGCGTGTGCGTGTGCGTGTGCGTGTGCGTGTGCGTGTGCGTGTGCGTGTGCGTGTGCGTGTGCGTGTGCGTGTGCGTGTGCGTGTGCGTGTGCGTGTGCGTGTGCGTGTGCGTGTGCGGGTGTGCGTGTGCGTGTGCGTGTGCGTGTGCGTGTGTGTGTGTGTGTGTGTGTGTGTGTGTGTGTGTGTGTGTGTGTGTGTGTGTGTGTGTGTGTGTGTGTGTGTGTGTGTGTGTGTGTGTGTGTGTGTGTGTGTGTGTGTGTGTGTGTGTGTGTGTGTGTGTGTGTGTGTGTGTGTGTGTGTGTGTGTGTGTGTGTGTGTGTGTGTGTGTGTGTGTGTGTGTGTGTGTGTGTGTGTGTGTGTGTGTGTGTGTGTTTGGGAGGAAGGGGGGGGGGGGGGCGGTCGCCTTATTTTGGCATTCGAACTTAAGAAATTAACTTCAAATTCACACATTGACTGTGAATTTGTTTCCGAAAACAAGTTTATTTTTATTTTAGGGGGTCCAAAACCCAAAGTTTTGCAAATCCGAGATAGCCATTTTGAAGAGAATATTATTTCTTTTCTTTTCACACTTTTTATTTGCAATTTGCTTCAAAATATATTTTTACGATTTGTCCAACATTTATCGTTTTTCCACCAAAAATGGCATGGCATGACGTCATTAAAACGTCATTATCTCCCAAATTACTATATCAATTGCATTGCAATTTGGTGAGCAGACTTATAATTCATACAGCATAAGGTACTGAAAGTTTCCCGTTTATATCTATCATAGTTTTCAAGTTATTGAGAAAATCTGGGAGGGGGCAGATTCTGCCCCCCCCCCCCCCCCCCCCAGCTGGGCCCCGCGCCCCGCTGGGTAAGTGTCACTGGGGCTGCTTGAATTGCATCAGTATCTGTGCCATTACACTGGGGTAACTCGCGCCGCTGCGTAGCGATAATACCGATTTAAATTGTTTTGATCGCGTTTTTCATGAACATGATCGTAAATATAGACAGAAAATGGAACATCGTTTTGATCGCGTTTTACATCAACATGATAGTAATTCGTAACTATGGGCAGAAAATGGAAATCAATAGCTTTTTGTTTATTTGTTATACTTAAAAATCACTATGTTTAACTTCGCGGCATAAAGTATAAATTTCACTCTGATATGACGAGAAGCGGAATATAAAGTGTTTGTTTTTATATTGTATTGCATTATTACAAATGAGCAAAAGGCTATTGATTTTCCATTTTCTGCTTCTGTCTATAAATACCGATTTCGGCTACTTTCGATTTGGAACCTGAAATGTTGCGGTCTGCGCCATTGCGACTGAAGCGTCGCGTGCTGACCTCTCCGCTGTCTCCCAGGTTTTGGACACATACATCTTAAGCGGAAATGACGGAGCCAAATTACTTTGGGTGCTTATGAGTAATCAGTGATCACCAACCGTAAAGAACAGCGATTATTTTCCACTCACTGCTGCCAGACGTTACACATCATTCTCCTCTAGAAATCATTTTTTTTACATGCAAATCTCAATTTCAGAAAATTATTTGAAAAAAGACCCTGATTGAAAATTCAGAGGTCTTGTGAAAATCTTCCCTGAAACGTCACTTTGAAACCTCAAGATTTCAAGGAAAACTTCTGAAACTGGCAGCAGTGGTTCCACTGTTTTCTTCGCTGTCATTTTTTGGACCATCACTTACAAATATATACGCCACGGGAGGAACACACTATCACACCCTCGAACATACGCACATGTAAGACACTTAGATTTGAAAGCAACAGCGAAAGGACACAGCCATGGAGAAGGAAGGCCGTTTCAGGTGCGTCCCCATAGTTATCTGAAAACCTTCAGTTTTCAGAAGTAGGGGGACGCGCGTCCACCTGCGCCCCCCTTCAATGACAGCCCTGCTGTGTCCCCTGCACATCTCTCAGTATTATCAGCGGCAGAGCGCTCAGAGCAGGGCGCCGGGTGGAGTACTCCGACCATCTCTCGGGTGACCCTGGCCGCTCTCAGGTGACCCTGGCCGGCAGACGGTGACTGTGTAGTGTGTGGGAGAGAGAGAGAGCGCGCTCCAGACTCGCTTCGTCTGACGAGGATTGTGCGTGGGAGCGTGCGGTTCGGTCCTGCCTCGTCAGCGTTGACGGCTCGGAGCGCTCTCCGCCCTCCGGGTCTCCTCTCTCCACTCCCCGGTCTCCACTCCCCGGTCTCCACTCCCCGGTCTCTGGCCTCCGCGCTCTGGTCTCGGCTCTGTGCGGGAACGGGACAAATGGAGATGGAACGCCGGTGATGGTTCTTCTCACAATGTAAACACGCGATCGTTCGGCGTCAACGGTCGCGTCACGGATGTCACGGTCGTCACGGTCGTCACTGAAGTGGGGAACAATAACACGGAGTCACGGTCTGTGACACCTGAAGTTTGTGATCTCCCGCCGGTTTGTAAACCACTGTCGTGATTCGTCGAACCGCGTTGTGCCACGTGCGAATGTCATGACTTCTCATTCTTGATGTTGGTTTGATCAGCGATCAGTGTTGAAAGTGAAGTGTTGGACCAGGTCGTGCTCAGTGGAAGCTGACCTTGTCTGTGGTAACTTCAGAGACCCCCGACCTCAGTCCAGGCGGATTGTGTCATCGTGCCGTCGTGTCCGCTCGTCGTCCCACTTGGGTGTGTACGTGAGCGTGCGTACGTGTGTGTCATCCGGCGTTCTTATGCCCAGCGATCAGCTGTTCCTTTCTCTCGGTAAACTCCGCCCCCCCCCTCTCCGCCCGGCTACTGCAGTGGCTATTCTGCCCCCCCCCCCTCCGTCCGGCTACCGCAGTGGCTATCTGCCCCCCCCGTCCGGCTACCGCAGTTACTATTCTGCCCCCCCCCCCTGTCCGGCTACCGCAGTGGCTATTCTGCCCCCCTCCGTCCGGCTACCGCAGTGGTTGTTCTGCCCCCCCCCCCTCCGTCCGGCTACCGCAGTGGCTATTCTGCCCCCCCCCCTCCGTCTGGCTACCGCAGTGGCTATTCTGCCCCCCCCCCCCCTCCGTCTGGCTACCGCAGTGGCTATTCTGCCCCCCTCCGTCTGGCTACCGCAGTGGCTATTCTGCCCCCCCCCCCCTCCGTCTGGCTACCGCAGTGGCTATTCTGCCCCCCCCCCCCCTCCGTCTGGCTACCGCAGTGGCTATTCTGCCCCCCCGTCTGGCTACCGCAGTGGCTATTCCGCTCCATCAATGATGCGTGCTCTCCTGCCCTGCAGACTGTCATTGACCCGTCCCTCCTGCCCGGCAGACTGTCATTGACCCGTCCCTCCTGCCCGGCAGACTGTCATTGACCCGTCCCTCCTGCCCGGCAGACTGTCAATGACCCGTCCCTCTGCCCGGCAGACTGTCAATGACCCGTCCCTCTGCCCGGCAGACTGTCAATGACCCGTCCCTCCTGCCCGGCAGACTGTCATTGACCCGTCCCTTCTGCCCGGCAGACTGTCAATGACCCGTCCCTCTGCCCGGCAGACTGTCATTGACCCGTCCTCTCCTGCCCAGCAGACTGTCATTGATCCGTCCCTCCTGCCCGGCAGACTGTCATTGACCCGTCCCTCCTGCCCGGCAGACTGTCAGTGACCCGTCCCCCCTGCCCAGCAGACTGTCATTGACCCGTCCCTCCTGCCCAGCAGACTGTTATTGACCCGTCCCTCCTGCCCGGCAGACTGTCAATGACCCGTCCCTCTGCCCGGCAGACTGTCATTGACCCGTCCCTCCTGCCCAGCAGACTGTCATTGACCCGTCCCTCCTGCCCGGCAGACTGCCAATGACCCGTCCCTCCTGCCCGGCAGACTGTCATTGACCCGTCCCTTCTGCCAGGCAGACTGTCAGTGACCCGTCCCCCCTGCCCGACAGACTGTCATTGACCCGTCCCTCCTGCCCGGCAGACTGTCATTGACCCGTCCCTCCTGCCCGGCAGACTGTCATTGACCCGTCCCTCCTGCCCGGCAGACTGTCATTGACCCGTCCCTCCTGCCCGGCAGACTGTCATTGACCCGTCCCTCCTGCCCGACAAACTGTCATTGACCCGTCCATCCTGCCCCGCAGACTGTCATTGACCCGTCCATCCTGCCCGGCAGACTGTCATTGACCCGTCCCTCTGCCCGGCCGTCAGTAACACTCCCTTCCCTGCCTGGCAGACTGTTCCCAGCAAGTTCGTCATTGACCCGTCCCCGTCCCCCTGCCCGACAAACTGTCATTGACCCGTCCCCCTCCTGCCCGACAAACTGTCAGTGACCCGTCCCCCCTGCCCAGCAGACTGTCATTGACCCGTCCCTCCTGCCCAGCAGACTGTCATTGACCCGTCCCTCCTGCCCTGCAGACTGTCATTAACCCGTCCCTCCTGCCCAGCAGACTGTCATTGACCCGTCCCTCCTGCCCAGCAGACTGTCATTGACCCGTTCCTCCTGTCCAGCAGACTGTCATTGATCCGTCCCTCCTGCTCTGCAGACTGTCATTGACCCGTCCCTCCTGCCCAGCAGACTGTCATTGACCCGTCCCTCCTGCCCAGCAGACTGTCATGGACCCGTCCCTCCTGCCCTGCAGACTGTCATTGACCCGTCCCTCCTGCCCAGCAGACTGTCATTGACCCGTCCCTCCTGCCCAGCAGACTGTCATTGACCCGTCCCTCCTGCCCTGCAGACTGTCATTGACCCGTCCCTCCTGCCCAGCAGACTGTCATTGACCCGTCCCTCCTGCCCAGCAGACTGTCATTGACCCGTCCCTCCTGCCCTGCAGACTGTCATTGACCCGTCCCTCCTGCCCAGCAGACTGTCATTGACCCGTCCCTCCTGCCCAGCAGACTGTCATTGACCCGTCCCTCCTGCCCAGCAGACTGTCATTGACCCGTCCCTCCTGCCCTGCAGACTGTCATTGACCCGTCCCTCCTGCCCAGCAGACTGTCATTGACCCGTCCCTCCTGCCCTGCAGACTGTCATTGACCCGTCCCTCCTGCCCAGCAGACTGTCATTGACCCGTCCCTCCTGCCCAGCAGACTGTCATTGACCCGTTCCTCCTGTCCAGCAGACTGTCATTGATCCGTCCCTCCTGCTCTGCAGACTGTCATTGACCCGTCCCTCCTGCCCAGCAGACTGTCATTGACCCGTCCCTCCTGCCCAGCAGACTGTCATGGACCCGTCCCTCCTGCCCTGCAGACTGTCATTGACCCGTCCCTCCTGCCCAGCAGACTGTCATTGACCCGTCCCTCCTGCCCAGCAGACTGTCATTGACCCGTCCCTCCTGCCCAGCAGACTGTCATTGACCCGTCCCTCCTGCCCATCAGACTGTCATTGACCCGTCCCTCCTGCCCAGCAGACTGTCATTGATCCGTCCTTCCTGCCCAGCAGACTGTCATTGACCCGCCCCTCCTGCCCTGCAGACTGTCATTGACCCGTCCCTCCTGTCCAGCAGACTGTCATTGACCCGTCCCTCTGCCCAGCAGATTGTCATTGACCCGTTCCTCTGCCCAGCAGACTGTCATTGACCCGTCCCTCCTGCCCAGCAGACTGTCATTGACCCGTCCCTCCTGCCCAGCAGACTGTCATTGACCCGTCCCTCCTGCCCGTCATACTGTCATTGACCCGTCCCTCCTGCCCAGCAGACTGTCATTGACCCGTCCCTCCTGCCCGACAGACTGTCATTGACCCGTCCCTCTGCCCAGCAGATTGTCATTGACCCGTCCCTCTGCCAGCAGATTGTCATTGACCCGTCCCTCCTGCCCAGCAGATTGTCATTGACCCGTCCCTCTGCCCAGCAGACTGTCATTGACCCGTCCCTCCTGCCCAGCAGACTGTCATTGACCCGTCCCTCCTGCCCAGCAGATTGTCATTGACCCGTCCCTCCTGCCCGGCAGATTGTCATTGACCCGTCCCCCTGCCCGACAGACTGTCATTGACCCGTCCCTCCTGCCCTGCAGACTGTCATTGACCCGTCCCTCCTGCCCGACAAACTGTCATTGACCCGTCCCTCCTGCCCGGCAGACTGTCCGCCATGCTACACGCTGGTGCAGGAGGCGGTGGACGCGCACCGCGCCAAGCTGGAGCAGCTGTCGGCGCTCATCAGGAACGTCACCGACAACCCGTCGCTGCCCGATGACCGCGAGTTTGAGGAGCGGCTGCAGGAGGTGGTGCTCACCACGCGACAGCTGTTCGAGTCGGCTGAGGCGGCCACCAGCGGCGAGCGCAGTCCTCTGGAGATCCTCGGCGACCTCGAGGTCAGTACTGCACCTGCTGCTGCTGCTGCTGCTGCTGCTGCTGCTGGCACGGGTAGCGGAGGTTGGGGAAGGGGAACAGAGTTTGGAACATTCCCTGCAACACTAGCGTTTGTGCTAGGAAAATTGCGCTCGTTGTTTTTTCTTCTGAGATATTCCGATATTTCCTTGCAAGGAGTCTTTCGCCAAAAATGTGAATGTTTTACGAAACGTCCATTCAAATGTTTCGGACGTTCTGTAGTATGTTCTTTCACCTTGAATTGTGTCTTATTTTTACTTCACGACTTGTTGGAGTGAGAAGAGCAGAGTATCCGAAGAATAGATAGGTGCAGGAAGTAGAGGAGATAGACCAATACGGGAGAGAGAAGAAGGGACGATTAGGCCATGCCAGTTTGAACTGGTTTTGTAGTAAATAAAAGAGCTCAAAGTTCAAACTCGGAGGGCATGTGCTTAGAGGACCGTGATAAGCAATTGGTTTGCCATATTTGATGGATGAGTTGGTTGAGTTGACATTGGATAGATTGGACAGAGTTCAACTTGTGACGTCTCGTGAGATATCACTGGGGTTGAAGTGCCTGTCCTTTGATCGGCAAATCGCGCACCCTGCCTGGCGGGATGTTAATAGGCGTTTGAGGACGGGAATGGCCGGGGCGCCGCCGCGTTAGCTGCTTGCGTGCCGTGAGTCCATGGCATGCTCAGCGGTGGTTAGTTCGCGGATATCCAGGCAATTTGCGGTCTCATTTTCTACCAATTAGAGATTATTGCTACGTGCGCTCTGATGGCGCTTCCAGGCCTGTTATCACACCTGCGCTGATTCTGATCGCTAACCAGGTTGACGGATTAGGCACGGAAATAGCTGATTTAAATTCAGAAATCGCTCTGCATATCTGCCGAGCTTCATAAACAGTATGGGTCGAGCGGCCGGAGCCTAGCCGCAGGCTATCGGCTGAAGTGTTATGTATTCTTACCACTCCAATATCCGCACAATGTGGCTATGGCCGAGACCTTGGCAACTGACGCTCCTTTGGGACCAGGTGTGGAACTCTCGCCGCTTGTTTATTCAGTGATATAGCCGGCTTAGCATGCCTTTATGCAAATATCGCAATAATTACATAGCACTTAGCATTGAATAGGCGAATTAGTCGGTGCTTTAGAGTTGGATGGCGCGGTTGTTGGCTGTTGTGAATGTGTATGCGTCGCCGAGTTGCGTGTTAGTATTCAGCGCCGCCCGCAGCCTGCCGTTGTCTCCCAGTTCAACACCTTTCTCGTATAATCCGGCGACCACTAGTCAGCAAGTCCGGTAACTTTCCCCGGATATGATAGCACGCGTCGTGTCTTGTAACCGGTCACTATCGTTATCATCACCTTTTCCGTGGATTCCCAGTGGCAGTGGCTGATGACCAGTCGTTTCCGCCGCGTTGAGTCATTCTAACGCTGTCACGACCCTCTGCTTTGTTCGCGAGGCGTGTCAGTCCCGGTGGTGTGTCTGTATCATCCATCATTTGTGTTGCCTTGTCTCACGATACCACACCCGCCTCTTTCTGTCACACGACCCGCCTCTTTCTGTCAGACGACCCGCCTCTTTCTGCCACACGACCCGCCTCTTTCTGCCACACGACCCGCCTCTTTCTGCCACACGACCCGCCTCTTTCTGTCACACGACCCGCCTCTTTCTGTACTGCCTCCGAGATGCTCTCTCACTGCGCCTCCCCTCCTCCTCCCCGCCATTTCTGATACCCCCTCTCTCCACAGGAGCGTCTCGACGAGATCAAGGTCCTGGCCGGCGACATCGTCACCCACATGGAGGAGGCACGCATGGTAGCCGTCCAGGGCGAGCGCAACACCTCCGAGGCGGAACAACTCCTCTCGCGACTCGAGCAGACGGCGCGCGAGACCAAGACGTTCCTGGAGCGAGACGGCGCCGACGCGCTGAGCCGCGCCATCGAGCAGTCGAAACAGTTCGGCATCCAGAGCGGGAGGATGTCTGAGATCGCTCGCGAGGCGCGCGTCCTGGCCGACCAGCACGAGACGCAGGCGCAGAACGTGACCGACACGGCCGCCTATGCTGTGGGAAACGCCACGCTGGCGTACGATCTGGCGCTCAAGGTTATCGGTCAGCAGCGCAACTTCAGGTGAGCGGTGGGTGTGGCGAGAGGTGGTGGTGGGGGGTTGACAGGTGGGGGGGGGGGGGGGGTCTGCTGACAGATGATGGGTGGGTAGTTTGTGGTGTTGGGGAGCTTATTAGTGTAATTTTTCCCAACTCCTTTGTCAAACTACGGACGTGTTATTGTAACACCCATCAATTCTGCATTGTCCGCCCTTGCCACATTGTTCGTTAGACTGGTGTGCAAAACAATGCGCGCGAACACAATTGTTCATTTGTCAGAACACCATTCTGGCTGATCTGTGGGCGAACTTCACAAGTTCCTCGCCCGGCTGTACCGTCCTAGGTGGCTGCGTTGCTGCGTGTTCACCGTGGTCTGTATGTCAATCACTCACAATATTCACCACTGTGTACTTTACAGTAACGATATTCAGCTGCTGGACAACAGCCTGGACAGCATGGAGCAGCTGATCACCCAGACCAGGGAGCAGGCGGCCGAGGCACAGCGGGACGCCGAAGACGCCGACAACGCCGCGTTCAACGTCTACACAGAGGCCCAGTCGGTCGTGCCGGACGTGGACGTGGATGGCCTGAAGAGACGCGCCGACGGGCTGAAGACAGAGGTGAGAGCGGGCAGAGGAGGGCAGAGGAGGGCAGAGGAGGGCAGAGGAGGGCAGAGGAGGGCAGAGGAGGGCAGAGGAGGGCATAAGAGGGCAGAAGAGGGCAGAAGAGGGCAGAGGAGGGCAGAGGAGGGCAGAGGAGAGCAGAGGAGGGCAGAGGAGGGCAGAGGAGGGCAGAGGAGGGCAGAAGAGGGCAGAAGAGGGCAGAAGAGGGCAGAAGAGGGCAGAGGAGGGCAGAGGAGGGCAGAGGAGGGCAGAGGAGGGCAGAGGAGGGCAGAGGAGGGCAGAGGAGGGCAGAGGAGGGCAGAGGAGGGCAGAGGAGGGCAGAGGAGGGCAGAGGAGGGCAGAGGAGGGCAGAGGAGGGCAGAGGAGGGCAGAGGAGGGCAGAGGAGGGCAGAGGAGGGCAGAGGAGGGCAGAGGAGGGCAGAGGAGGGCAGAGGAGGGCAGAGGAGGGCAGAGGAGGGCAGAGGAGGGCAGAGGAGGGCAGAGGAGGGCAGAGGAGGGCAGATGAGGGCAGATGAGGGCAGATGAGGGCAGATGAGGGCAGATGAGGGCAGATGAGGGCAGAGGAGGGCAGAGGAGGGCAGAGGAGGGAACAGGAGAGGGAGGAAGAATGGGGCACGACTGGACAGACAGTGAGGGGCCTGTTGGGGGCACGACTGGACAGACAGTGAGGGGTTTGTTGGGGGCACGACTGGACAGACAGTGAGGGGTTTGTAGGGGGCACGACTGGACAGACAGTGAGGGGTTTGTTTGGGACACGACTGGACAGACAGTGAGGGGTCTGTAGGGGGCACGACTGGACAGACAGTGAGGGGTTTGTTGGGGGCACGACTGGACGGACAGTGAGGGGTTTGTTGGGGGGCACGACTGGACAGACAGTGAGGGGTTTGTTGGGGGCACGACTGGACAGACAGTGTGGGGTTTGTTGGGGGCACGACTGGACAGACAGTGAGGGGTTTGTAGGGGGCACGACTGGACAGACAGTGAGGGGTTTGTTTGGGACACGACTGGACAGACAGTGAGGGGTCTGTAGGGGGCACGACTGGACAGACAGTGAGGGGTTTGTTGGGGGCACGACTGGACAGACAGTGAGGGGTCTGTAGGGGGCACGTCTGGACAGACAGTGAGGGGCCTGTTTGGGGTACGACTGGACAGACAGTGAGGGGTTTGTTTGGGACACGACTGGACAGACAGTGAGGGGTCTGTAGGGGGCACGACTGGACAGACAGTGAGGGGTTTGTTGGGGGCACGACTGGACAGACAGTGAGGGGTTTGTAGGGGGCACGACTGGACAGACAGTGAGGGGTTTGTTTGGGACACGACTGGACAGACAGTGAGGGGTCTGTAGGGGGCACGACTGGACAGACAGTGAGGGGTTTGTTGGGGGCACGACTGGACAGACAGTGAAGGGTCTGTAGGGGGCACGACTGGACAGACAGTGAGGGGTTTGTTTGGGACACGACTGGACAGACAGTGAGGGGTTTGTTGGGGGCACGACTGGACAGACAGTGAGGGGTTTGTTGGGGGCACGACTGAGCAGACGGTGAGGGGTCTGTAGGGGGCACGACTGGACAGACAGTGAGGGGTTTGTTTGGGACACGACTGGACAGACAGTGAGGGGTTTGTTGGGGGCACGACTGGACAGCCAGTGAGGGGTCTGTTGGGGGCACGACTGGACAGACAGTGAGGGGTTTGTTGGGGGCACGACTGGACAGACAGTGAGGGGTCTGTAGGGGGCACGACTGAACAGACGGTGAGGGGTTTGTAGGGGGCACGACTGGACAGACAGTGAGGGGTTTGTTGGGGGCACGACTGAGCAGACAGTGAGGGGTTTGTTTGGGACACGACTGGACAGACAGTGAGGGGTTTGTAGGGGGCACGACTGGACAGACAGTGAGGGGTTTGTTTGGGACACGACTGGACAGACAGTGAGGGGTTTGTAGGGGGCACGACTGGACAGACAGTGAGGGGTTTGTTTGGGACACGACTGGACAGACAGTGAGGGGTCTGTTGGGGGCACGACTGGACAGACAGTGAGGGGTTTGTTTGGGACACGACTGGACAGACAGTGAGGGGTTTGTTGGGGGCACGACTGGACAGACAGTGAGGGGTTTGTTGGGGGCACGACTGAGCAGACAGTGAGGGGTTTGTAGGGGGCACGACTGGACAGACAGTGAGGGGTTTGTTGGGGGCACGACTGGACAGACAGTGAGGGGTTTGTTGGGGGCACGACTGGACAGCCAGTGAGGGGTCTGTTGGGGGCACGACTGGACAGACAGTGAGGGGTTTGTTTGGGACACGACTGGACAGACAGTGAGGGGTTTGTTGGGGGCACGACTGGACAGACAGTGAGGGGTTTGTTGGGGGCACGACTGGACAGACAGTGAGGGGTTTGTTGGGGGCACGACTGAGCAGACGGTGAGGGGTTTGTAGGGGGCACGACTGGACGGACAGTGAGGGGTCTGTAGGGGGCACGTCTGGACAGACAGTGAGGGGTCTGTAGGGGGCACGACTGGACAGACAGTGAGGGGTTTGTTGGGGGCACGACTGGACAGACAGTGAGGGGTTTGTTGGGGGCACGACTGAGCAGACGGTGAGGGGTTTGTTTGGGACACGACTGGACAGACAGTGAGGGGTCTGTAGGGGGCACGACTGGACAGACAGTGAGGGGTTTGTTTGGGACACGACTGGACGGACAGTGAGGGGTTTGTTGGGGGCACGACTGGACAGACAGTGAGGGGTTTGTGGGGGGCACGACTGAGCAGACGGTGAGGGGTCTGTAGGGGGCACGACTGGACAGACAGTGAGGGGTTTGTTGGGGGCACGACTGGACAGACAGTGAGGGGTTTGTTGGGGGCACGACTGAGCAGACAGTGAGGGGTTTGTTTGGGACACGACTGGACAGACAGTGAGGGGTTTGTTGGGGGCACGACTGGACAGACAGTGAGGGGTTTGTTGGGGGCACGACTGGACAGACAGTGAGGGGTTTGTTGGGGGCACGACTGAGCAGACAGTGAAGGGTTTGTTGGGGGCACGTCTGGACAGACAGTGAGGGGTTTGTTGGGGGCACGACTGGACAGACAGTGAGGGGTTTGTTTGGGACACGACTGAGCAGACAGTGAGGGGTTTGTTGGGGGCACGACTGAGCAGACAGTGAGGGGTTTGTTTGGGACACGACTGGACAGACAGTGAGGGGTTTGTTGGGGGCACGACTGGACAGACAGTGAGGGGTTTGTTGGGGGCACGACTGGACAGACAGTGAGGGGTTTGTTGGGGGCACGACTGAGCAGACAGTGAGGGGTTTGTTGGGGGCACGTCTGGACAGACAGTGAGGGGTTTGTTGGGGGCACGACTGGACAGACAGTGAGGGGTTTGTTTGGGACACGACTGAGCAGACAGTGAGGGGTTTGTTGGGGGCACGTCTGGACAGACAGTGAGGGGTTTGTTGGGGGCACGACTGGACAGACAGTGAGGGGTTTGTTTGGGACACGACTGGACAGACAGTGAGGGGTCTGTAGGGGGCACGACTGGACAGACAGTGAGGGGTTTGTTTGGGACACGACTGGACGGACAGTGAGGGGTTTGTTGGGGGCACGACTGGACAGACAGTGAGGGGTTTGTTGGGGGCACGACTGGACAGCCAGTGAGGGGTTTGTTGGGGGCACGACTGGACAGACAGTGAGGGGTGTGTTGGGGGCACGACTGGACAGACAGTGAGGGGTTTGTAGGGGGCACGACTGGACAGACAGTGAGGGGTTTGTTGGGGGCACGACTGGACAGACAGTGAGGGGTTTGTTGGGGGCACGACTGGACAGACAGTGAGGGGTTTGTTTGGGACACGACTGGACAGACAGTGAGGGGTTTGTTGGGGGCACGACTGAGCAGACGGTGAGGGGTTTGTAGGGGGCACGACTGGACAGACGGTGAGGGGTTTGTTTGGGACACGACTGGACAGACAGTGAGGGGTTTGTTGGGGACACGACTGGACAGACAGTGAGGGGTTTGTTGGGGACACGACTGGACAGACAGTGAGGGGTTTGTTGGGGGCACGACTGGACAGACAGTGAGGGGTTTGTTGGGGGCACGACTGGACAGACGGTGAGGGGTTTGTTTGGGACACGACTGGACAGACAGTGAGGGGTTTGTTGGGGGCACGACTGGACAGACAGTGAGGGGTTTGTTGGGGACACGACTGGACAGACAGTGAGGGGTTTGTTTGGGACCCGACTGGACAGACAGTGAGGGGTTTGTTTGGGACCCGACTGGACAGACGGTGAGGGGTTTGTTGGGGACACGACTGGACAGACAGTGAGGGGTTTGTTGGGGGCACGACTGGACAGACAGTGAGGGGTTTGTTGGGGGCACGACTGGACAGACAGTGAGGGGTTTGTTTGGGACACGACTGGACAGACAGTGAGGGGTTTGTTGGGGGCACGACTGAGCAGACGGTGAGGGGTTTTTAGGGGGCACGACTGGACAGACGGTGAGGGGTTTGTTTGGGACACGACTGGACAGACAGTGAGGGGTTTGTAGGGGACACGACTGGACAGACAGTGAGGGGTTTGTTGGGGGCACGACTGGACAGACAGTGAGGGGTTTGTAGGGGGCACGACTGGACAGACAGTGAGGGGTTTGTTGGGGGCACGACTGGACAGACAGTGAGGGGTTTGTAGGGGGCACGACTGGACAGCCAGTGAGGGGTTTGTTGGGGGCACGACTGGACAGACGGTGAGGGGTCTGTAGGGGGCACGACTGGACAGACAGTGAGGGGTTTGTTGGGGGCACGACTGAACAGACGGTGAGGGATCTGTTGGGCGGTACGCGACACGGCATGAAGGGTTGAAAGAGTCGATTATTATCAGTCTGCATAATGCATATTGCAATGCTTTACCGTCCGTCTTGCAGTGGACCAGTTTCTAACAATGATGCAGTGAGTTAGAATATGAATGATGTAATGGCGAATAACTTGGCCCCTATTGCTTATAGGGTGGTCTAAAACCGTATTCAAACACATTTGCGCAATTGTGCTGTCATAAGACTTAATTTGTATTCTGCAGCTTTGCGTACATCACTCGTTAACTAGGCTTCTCGCTGCGCTAACTGTGCCAAATGCTGTAGGCATCGCAGTTTGACCACGGCCCCCGGTCGTGCCTATCTTCATAAAGCACAAAGCAGCTCCAGCCCTCGCCTTTCCCGTCCCCCGCGCTTGTCAGGTCCTGCGTCTCGATGTAAATGACTGCCGTCGAGCCGTCATGCTCTGCAGAACAGCGATGGACAGTGATCGTCCGCAGCACCTGCTAAGCGTCAGAGCGGGATTTGTCTGCTCATTCTTCGACGCCTTTGTTACGTGCACGGTCTGCGCGCTCCCCCGCGCACGTCGTGCGGAGAATAGAGATGGACCACTGAATAGTGTTGGGTCGATAGTCGCGACGTGTGGGAGGTGTTATCGTGCGGACAATGACTCGTAGTGAGTTGTCGGTGAGTCGTCACTGACGCGTCGATACTGCGGACGGAGCCGCGCTGTCGCGGGGTGGGCGTCAGCTATGCGATCCCTAATGCCGCCGGGATGTCGGCATCCTGGCAGGGGTGTACTTTACAGCGCCTTATCGGACGCGAACGTAGCGCCGCCACGCGGCCGGCCGCGCAACTATGAAAGGTTGGGCGTATGTTCGGGATGAACGGGGAGCTTCGTTTGCACGTGGGCCCGATTCTGTGCCTGACCGCGACTGCTGCTCCAAGGTGTCTGCCCTTCAGACTGCTGAGCTGAATGGTGCCAGCTGAGCAGCTAGCCGTGCGGCGGCCGTGGCGTGGGCGGGGCTATACAGGGCGTAAAGCTAACGACGCGACGTGACGTAACGACGCGACGTAACGACGCTAACGACGCGACGCGACTATACAGGTCGTAAAGCTAACGACGCGACGTGAGCCGCCGCCCCCGCCGGGCACTGGTGTTACCAAGCGCGTGCCAAACGGTGTCCTGCTGGGTCGCGCCCGAGTTTTGTCCGCCTGCAGCGCCGCCTGTTGGTGCGCAATGGTCGCAAGCGCTGATTTCGGCACCTTTTTAGGTGCTTTACGGGGCGGAGACTAGAGCTGTTGTTGCCCATATAAGGTGCTGGCGGTGATTGATTCTGAGTCGATATGGTGCAGATAGTGATTACTCTGGTTTTATATGGCAATCGTAGTTAAAGGTTTTGAATTTATATACCTGAACGGTAATTGATTTTAAGCTTGAATCGTCAGCAAATTGACAAAGTCGCCCTAGTGTTCTGTCTGTGCGTCTTCTGCCTTTATCCCGGACTGCAGCTGTCTAGTTAAACATTGGTTCTATCAGGATAGTTTCAGCTAAGTTGATGGTACCTCCACAGTGTATTATAACGACCCGCCTACCGATTGTCATTGTCTGTCCTGTGTGGAGCGACCGACAGTCAACCTATGACCTTGCCCACAGACGCAGCGTCTGAAGGCGGACCTGGAGGCGCTGACGGCTGAACACGGACCGCTGCTGGACCAGCTGGAGTCTGACGCCGACGCCGTCTCCGACCTGCTGCAGCGCGGTCTCATTCAGCAGCAGCAGGCCGACGGGCTGATGGCCGTTGTGGACGCCGCGCGAGACAAGGTACACACGGGATCTGATCGGCTCGGTGCTCGGGTGGTGACTGAGGGATTCGCAAGTTATGGAGTTTGAATCCATTGCATGTCAACTATAGAGAATCGACACAGTCGTATGTCAGATGTATTGCTGTTTTTGACTTCCTTGCTGTCGTTTTTCATATAATTTGTCCCTACTTGCCTTGTTCATCGAGTAATCTGTCATATGCATCATTTTTATTTGACATACATGCTTATTTAAGACATTTCGAAACTACTGTATCGTCACAAATGTATCCTGTTTACCCAGCTCCCTCGCCTTTTCCCTCCAAAACTCCCACAACCACACGTCACAACCACAACCACCTCTCACCTCGCCCCTCCCTCTGCAGGCGATGAAGGCGGTCACCGCTGGTGACAAGACTCTGGAAGACGCGCGCGAGACGCTCAAGACGCTGCAGGGTTTCGACCGCTCCGTGCAGGACTCGCGCGAGCAGGCCCGCGAGGCGCTGCTGCAGGTGGAGGACATCGCGAGGCAGATCGACGAGGCCGAGAGAAAGACGACCGACGCGCGCGACGCGCTCCAGGGCGCCGAGGCTAACGCCGATGACGCGCGCGACATCGCGGCGAACGCGGAGACGATGGCCGAACAGGTGGGTAGCGGAGTGGGGTGGTGAACCAGGGAAGGTAGGTAGCGGAGTGGGGTGGTGAACCAGGGAAGGGTTAGGACGTTTTACTGAGTGTGGTTTTCATGGCAGGGGGGGGGGGGGGGGGGGGGTGGAGGAGGAGGGTTCGAGGTTGGCGAGTGTTGACAACGTTCACTGGAATTGGTTGTTGATGACTGGGATGACTGGAATTGGTTGTTGATGACTGGGATGACTGGAATTGGTTGTTGATGACTGGGATGACTGGAATTGGTTGTTGATGACTGGGATGACTGGAATTGGTTGTTGATGACTGGGATGACTGGAATTGGTTGTTGATGACTGGGATGACTGGAATTGGTTGTTGATGACTGGGATGACTGGAATTGGTTGTTGATGACTGGGATGACTGGAATTGGTTGTTGATGACTGGGATGACTGGAATTGGTTGTTGATGACTGGGATGACTGGAATTGGTTGTTGATGACTGGGATGACTGGAATTGGTTGTTGATGACTGGAATGACTGGAATTGGTTGTTGATGACTGGGATGACTGGAATTGGTTGTTGATGACTGGGATGACTGGAATTGGTTGTTGATGACTGGGATGACTGGAATTGATTGTTGATGACTGGGATGACTGGAATGGATTGTTGATGACTGGGATGACTGGAATTGGTTGTTGATGACTGGGAGGACTGGAATTGGTTGTTGATGACTGGGATGACTGGAATTGGTTGTTGATGACTGGGATGACTGGAATTGGTTGTTGATGACTGGGATGACTGGAATGGATTGTTGATGACTGGGAGGACTGGAATTGGTTGTTGATGACTGGGATGACTGGAATTGGTTGTTGATGACTGGGATGACTGGAATTGGTTGTTGATGACTGGGATGACTGGAATTGGTTGTTGATGACTGGGATGACTGGAATTGGTTGTTGATGACTGGGATGACTGGAATTGGTTGTTGATGACTGGGATGACTGGAATTGGTTGTTGATGACTGGGATGACTGGAATTGGTTGTTGATGACTGGGATGACTGGAATTGGTTGTTGATGACTGGGATGACTGGAATTGATTGTTGATGACTGGGATGACTGGAATTGGTTGTTGATGACTGGAATGACTGGAATTGGTTGTTGATGACTGGAATGACTGGAATTGATTGTTGATGACTGGGATGACTGGAATTGATTGTTGATGACTGGGATGACTGGAATTGATTGTTGATGACTGGGATGACTGGAATTGGTTGTTGATGACTGGGATGACTGGAATTGATTGTTGATGACTGGGATGACTGGAATTGGTTGTTGATGACTGGGATGACTGGAATTGATTGTTGATGACTGGGATGACTGGAATTGGTTGTTGATGACTGGAATGACTGGAATTGGTTGTTGATGACTGGGATGACTGGAATTGGTTGTTGATGACTGGGATGACTGGAATTGATTGTTGATGACTGGGATGACTGGAATTGGTTGTTGATGACTGGGATGACTGGAATTGGTTGTTGATGACTGGGATGACTGGAATTGGTTGTTGATGACTGGGATGACTGGAATTGGTTGTTGATGACTGGGATGACTGGAATTGGTTGTTGATGACTGGGATGACTGGAATTGGTTGTTGATGACTGGGATGACTGGAATTGGTTGTTGATGACTGGGATGACTGGAATTGGTTGTTGATGACTGGGATGACTGGAATTGGTTGTTGATGACTGGGATGACTGGAATTGGTTGTTGATGACTGGGATGACTGGAATTGATTGTTGATGACTGGGATGACTAAAATGATGATTGGGAGGGTTCGAGGTTGGTGAGTGTTGACAACGTTCACTGGAATTGGTTGTTGATGACTGGGATGACTGGAATTGGTTGTTGATGACTGGGATGACTGGAATTGGTTGTTGATGACTGGGATGACTGGAATTGGTTGTTGATGACTGGGATGACTGGAATTGGTTGTTGATGACTGGGATGACTGGAATTGGTTGTTGATGACTGGGATGACTGGAATTGGTTGTTGATGACTGGGATGACTAAAATGATGATTGGGAGGGTTCGAGGTTGGTGAGTGTTGACAACGTTCACTGGAATTGGTTGTTGATGACTGGGATGACTGGAATTGGTTGTTGATGACTGGGATGACTGGAATTGGTTGTTGATGACTGGGATGACTGGAATTGGTTGTTGATGACTGGGATGACTGGAATTGGTTGTTGATGACTGGGATGACTGGAATTGGTTGTTGATGACTGGGATGACTGGAATTGGTTGTTGATGACTGGGATGACTGGAATTGGTTGTTGATGACTGGGATGACTGGAATTGGTTGTTGATGACTGGGATGACTGGAATTGGTTGTTGATGACTGGGATGACTGGAATTGGTTGTTGATGACTGGGATGACTGGAATTGGTTGTTGATGACTGGGATGACTGGAATTGGTTGTTGATGACTGGGATGACTGGAATTGATTGTTGATGACTGGGATGACTAAAATGATGATTGGGAGGGTTCGAGGTTGGTGAGTGTTGACAACGTTCACTGGAATTGGTTGTTGATGACTGGGATGACTGGAATTGGTTGTTGATGACTGGGAGGACTGGAATTGATTGTTGATGACTGGGATGACTGGAATTGGTTGTTGATGACTGGGATGACTGGAATGGATTGTTGATGACTGGGATGGCTGGAATGGATTGTTGATGACTGGGATGACTGGAATTGGTTGTTGATGACTGGGATGACTGGAATTGGTTGTTGATGACTGGGATGACTGGAATTGGTTGTTGATGACTGGGATGACTGGAATTGGTTGTTGATGACTGGGATGACTGGAATTGGTTGTTGATGACTGGGATGACTGGAATTGGTTGTTGATGACTGGGATGACTGGAATTGGTTGTTGATGACTGGGATGACTGGAATTGGTTGTTGATGACTGGGATGACTGGAATTGGTTGTTGATGACTGGGATGACTGGAATTGGTTGTTGATGACTGGAATGACTGGAATTGGTTGTTGATGACTGGGATGACTGGAATTGGTTGTTGATGACTGGGATGACTGGAATTGGTTGTTGATGACTGGGAGGACTGGAATTGGTTGTTGATGACTGGGATGACTGGAATTGGTTGTTGATGACTGGGAGGACTGGAATTGATTGTTGATGACTGGGATGACTGGAATTGGTTGTTGATGACTGGGATGACTGGAATTGGTTGTTGATGACTGGGAGGACTGGAATTGGTTGTTGATGACTGGGATGACTGGAATTGGTTGTTGATGACTGGGATGACTGGAATTGGTTGTTGATGACTGGGATGACTGGAATTGGTTGTTGATGACTGGGAGGACTGGAATTGATTGTTGATGACTGGGATGACTGGAATTGGTTGTTGATGACTGGGATGACTGGAATTGGTTGTTGATGACTGGGATGACTGGAATTGGTTGTTGATGACTGGGAGGACTGGAATTGATTGTTGATGACTGGGATGACTGGAATTGGTTGTTGATGACTGGGATGACTGGAATTGGTTGTTGATGACTGGGATGACTGGAATTGGTTGTTGATGACTGGGATGACTGGAATTGGTTGTTGATGACTGGGAGGACTGGAATTGATTGTTGATGACTGGGAGGACTGGAATTGATTGTTGATGACTGGGAGGACTGGAATTGATTGTTGATGACTGGGATGACTGGAATTGGTTGTTGATGACTGGGATGACTGAAATTGGTTGTTGATGACTGGGATGACTGGAATTGGTTGTTGATGACTGGGAGGACTGGAATTGATTGTTGATGACTGGGAGGACTAAAATGATGATTGATAATGCATTCTGTAAGAGTTGATTGTCACGAGCATTGACTGGTTCATTCAACTCTTGTTGTCGGTAGCCACTTAGTTGTTGACAGATTGATTGATTCAAGTAGACGACAAGAAGGCATATTTGCGCAATGCGCAAAGTCAAAGGGTTCATAATTGATCTCGTTTCCGAAACCTGTTCCTGCACCCCACGCCCGTTCCCGTGGCTAACATTACGACATTACGCTCGGTCCCGTGGCCAACATTACATTACGCCCGTTCCCGTGGCCAACATTACGACATTACGCCCGTTCCCGTGGCCAACATTACGACATTACGCTCGGTCCCGTGGCCAACATTACATTACGCCCGTTCCCGTGGCCAACATTACGACATTACGCTCGGTCCCGTGGCCAACATTACATTACGCCCGTTCCCGTGGCCAACATTACATTACGCCCGTTCCCGTGGCCAACATTACGACATTACGCCCGTTCCCGTGGCCAACATTACGACATTACACCCGTTCCCGTGGCCAACATTACGACATTACGCTCGGTCCCGTGGCCAACATTACGACATTACGCTCGGTCCCGTGGCCAACATTACGACATTACGCCCGTTCCCGTGGTCAACATTACATTACGCCCGTTCCCGTGGCCAACATTACGACATTACGCCCGTTCCCGTGGCCAACATTACGACATTACGCCCGTTCCCGTGGCCAACATTACGACATTACGCCCGTTCCCGTGGCCAACATTACGACATTACGCTCGGTCCCGTGGCCAACATTACGACATTACGCTCGGTCCCGTGGCCAACATTACGACATTACGCCCGTTCCCGTGGCCAACATTACATTACGCCCGTTCCCGTGGCCAACATTACGACATTACGCCCGTTCCCGTGGCCAACATTACGACATTACGCCCGTTCCCGTGGCCAACATTACGACATTACGCCCGTTCACGTGGCCAACATTACGGTGGTGTCCCCTGACGGGACACCGTAGCTATGCACGACATTACCATCTTATGCAGCACCAATCACGAAACCCTACTGTCTAAACTCTAGACCTTCAACAGTCACTGAGTCACTGATTGTAACACTTCCTCGGTCCCGTTTTCAGGCCCAGCAGGAGGCCACGACCATCCAGACAGAGTCTGCCGAGACCAAGACGCTGGCGGCGCGGCTGCGGGACGACGCGGCACAACTCAACGTCGACGTGGCCGACACCACCGGCAACATCGACGTCTACGAACGCAAGGTGGGTGGGGTGGCGCTCTGGGCTACGGGGCGGCCTCGGGGACCGGGTGTAGCTGGATAATCCGCTGTTAATGGCAGGAAACGTGTGTTTTTGCTTTATGTTGATGGTGGAGGGAAATGCGAGGGCGTTTGCAGGTGTTGGATGTTTGGAAATGAAGCTTAGAAGCAGGGTTTCGACTTCTGTCGGCCACTGCTGGCCTGCCAAAGCGATGCTGGTGGCAACGGCCGGTCGGTTGGACTGTGGCGCCATCTGGTGCTTGACGTCAAACTTTGTTACATTAATCGACATATAGATGTCGCTGTTGCGACACTGGTAGCGCATGCCTGCTTTAGTGCCAAGCGTGTGTGCGTGCTTTGCGCGTGGGCGTTGTGGAAAATCACGGAAATGTAAAGCAGCCGTCACGCCCACAGCACGTGTAGAAGAAAGCTGTCATAAGCTTGCGGCATTACATCACACTGTCCATGTCTCCTCCGTCTCCGCTGAGCTGACTCTCCTCCGTCTCCGCTGACTCTCCTCCGTCTCCGCTGACTCTCCTCAATGTCTCCGGTGACTCTCCTCTGTCTCCGCTGACTCTCCTCTGTCTCCGCTGACTCTCTTCTGTCTCCGCTGACTCACCTCAATGTCTCCGGTGACTCTCCTCTGTCTCCGCTGACTCTCCTCTGTCTCCGCTGACTCTCCTCTGTCTCCGCTGACTCTCCTCAATGTCTCCGGTGACTCTCCTCTGTCTCCGCTGACTCTCCTCCGTCTCCGCTGACTCTCATCTGTCTCCGCTGACTCTCCTCCGTCTCCGCTGACTCTCCTCCGTCTCCGCTGACTCTCCTCCGTCTCCGCTGACTCTCCTCCGTCTCCGCTGACTCTCCTCCGTCTCCGCTGACTCTCCTCTGTCTCCGCTGACTCTCCTCTGTCTCCGCTGACTCTCCTCTGTCTCCGCTGACTCTCCTCCGTCTCCGCTGACTCTCCTCTTTCTCCTCTGTCTCCGCTGACTCTCCTCTTTCTCCTCTGTCACCGCTGACTCTCCTCTGTCTCCGCTGACTCTCCTCCGTCTCCGCTGACTCTCTTCTGTCTCCGCCGACTCTCCTCTGTCTCCGCTGACTCTCCGCTGACTATCCTCCGTCTCCTCCGTCTCCGCTGACTCTCCTCTGTCTCCGCCGACTCTCCGCTGACTATCCTCCGTCTCCTCCGTCTCCGCTGACTCTCCTCCGTCTCCGCTGACTCTCCTCTGTCTCCGCTGACTCTCCTCAGTCTCCTCCGTCTCCGCCGGCTCTCCTCCGTCTCCGCTGACTCTCATCCGTCTCCTCTGTCTCCGCTGACTCTCCTCCGTCTCCGCTGACTCTCCTCCGTCTCCGCTGATTCTCCTCCGTCTCCTCTGTCTCCGCTGACTCTCCTGTCTCCGCTGACTCTCCTCCGTCTCCGCCGCAGCTGGAGGAGGACAGTAAGCTGGCGCGCGAGGCGCGGGAGAAGGCGAGCGAGGCGCGCTCGTCGGCCGGGCAGGCCTCGAACCGGGTGGACGAGGCGCTGAGCGTGGTGCGAGAGATCGAGCTGGCGCTCACGTCTGCCGGCGGACGCAGCATCGACCCTTCAGAGCTGGACGAGCTGGAGCGGCGGCTCGAGCTGGCGGAGCAGGCCATGGAGGAGGAGGAGCTACCGAAGAGGCTCGAGGCGCTGCAGGCCAACCGCACCGACCAAGACCGCATGGTGAGTTAGAGGCGGGGTGGTGGGAGAGAGGGTGTGTGGGGGTGGTACGGGTGGAGGGCGGGAGAGAGGGTGGGTGGTGGTGGCACGGTTGGAGGGTGGGAGAGAGGGTGGGTGGGGTGACCTGGGTGGAGGGTGGGAGAGAGGGTGGGTGGGGGTGGCACGGGTGGAGGGTGGGAGAGAGGGTTGGTGGGGTGGTGGGGGAGAGGGTGGGTGGGGTGGTGGGAGAGAGGGTGGGTGGGGTGGCACGGGTGGAGGGTGGGTGGGGGTGGGTGGGGGTGGGTGGGGGTGGCACGGGTGTAGGGTGGGAGAGAGGAAAGGGTGTTGGGTTGTATTCGGGATGGAGGGGCTGCTGCTAGGCGGGTGTAGAGCGGGATTGGACGAATAGAGAAGATCAGCTGCTGATACATCTCAGTGGGGATTGGTTGCCTTGGTGAAGATTGGTTGCCTTGGTATTTGAATCGGTTGAGTTGTTGATAAATCCGGCAAAAATAAACATGATATTTGTCTGGCGTGGCTGATGCTGGACTGTGTTAAATGCAGGGTCAGAATGCAGTTATGCATGAAATGTATGGTCAGCATTTGTCAAGTTTCTAGTTTATCAGGTTCATTAGTATTAGTTATTTTAGGCAGTAACCCTCAGCCAATCGGCTTTACTGGTTTATGGCCACATTCCCGAGACGTGTCCTCGGCGCTACACAGAGAAGCATGACAAACACAGAGCGCAACAATACACTCTGTCTCAACACTGATATAACATGCCACCTGTACGAAGCACGTACCTGCCACCTGCGTACCTACACTGATATAACCTGCCACCTGAGCAAAGCACGTACCTGCCACCTGCGTACCTACACTGATATAACATGCCACCTGAGCGAAGCACGTACCTGCCACCTGCGTACCTCACTGATATAACCTGCCACCTGAGCGAAGCACGTACCTGCCACCTACGTACCTACACTGATATAACCTGCCACCTGTGCGAAGCACGTACCTGCCACCTGCGTACCTACACTGATATAACCTGCCACCTGAGCAAAGCACGTACCTGCCACCTGCGTACCTACACTGATATAACATGCCACCTGAGCGAAGCACGTACCTGCCACCTGCGTACCTCACTGATATAACCTGCCACCTGTGCGAAGCACGTACCTGCCACCTACGTACCTACACTGATATAACCTGCCACCTGAGCGAAGCACCAGGTGTGCAAATCCCTTAATAAAGCCTGATACTGCTACCGCCTCCCCTCCCAGTGTCGTTAAGCCAGATATGTTGTGACGCCTCTTATACTCGAGGACTGCCCTCCCCGCTGAGCCACGTTTCGAGTCACTTTTTCCCCACTGACACAACCTCTGACTTGACCTCTGCTTGGCTGACCTGGCTTCTGACCCAACCTCTTCCGCCCCTTCTGACCTGACCTCTGCCCCGCTGGCATGACCTCTGACCTGACATCTGATCTGACCTCTGACCTGACCTCTGACCTCTAACCTGACATCTGACCTGACCTCTAACCTGACCTCTGACCTGACCTCTGACCTGACCTCTGACCTGACCTCTGACCTGACCTCTGACCTGACCTCTGACCTGACCTCTGACCTGACCTCTGACCTGACCTCTGACCTGACCTCTGACCTGACCTCTGACCTGACCTCTGACCTGACCTCTGACCTGACCTCTGGCCTGACCTCTGACCTGACCTCTGACCTGACCTCTGACCTGACCTCTGACCTGACCTCTGACCTGACCTCTGACCTGACCTCTGACCTGACCTCTGACCTGACCTCTGACCTGACCTCTGACCTGACCTCTGACCTGACCTCTGACCTGACATCTGACCTGACCTCTGACCTGACCTCTGACCTGACCTGTGACCTGACCTGACCTGACCTCTGGCCTGACCTGACCTCTGACCTGACCTCTGACCTGAACTTTGACCTGACCTCTGACCTGACCTCTGACCTGACATCTGACCTGACCTCTGACCTGACCTCTGACCTGACCTCTGACCTGACCTCTGGCCTTACCTCTGGCCTGGCCTCTGACCTGACCTCTGACCTGACCTCTGACCTCTGACCTGACCTCTGACCTGACCTCTGACCTGACCTCTGACCTGACCTCTGACCTGACCTCTGGCCTGACCTCTGGCCTGACCTCTGGCCTGACCTCTGGCCTGACCTCTGACCTGACCTCTGACGCCCGTCAGGTGGCCGACTACGAGGAGCAGTTGAAGGAGCTGCGGACCGAGGTGGCCAACATCCAGGACATTGCCGAATCGCTGCCCTCCGAGTGCTACGCGCGCGTCAAGCTGGAACCGTGAGCGGCCCTAGGGCGGCCCTAGGTGGGCCCGAGGAGTCCCCCGAGACGTGAGAGAAGCGCTCACACACTGCCTCAGTGCCAAAAGACAGCGCGCCCCAGTCTGTCGAGCTTGCTTGCGTGGTGGCGCGGCCCCAACGTCGCGCGGTGTGACCTGATCGGTGTGGTACCGCTGTGATACCTGTGGTACAGGCCGCGGTACCTGCCGCGGTACCTGCCGCGGTACCTGCCGTGGTACCTGCCGTGGTACCTACCGTGGTACCTGCCGCGGTACCGACCGTGGTACCGACCGCGGTATCGACCGCGGAACCGACCGTGGTACCGATGTGTGCCGGAGTACACACGGTGCTACCCGGGTATTGGGCCCGGGTCGAGAGGCCAGAGTCGTGAGACAGCCGGCCGCGTACTGCCACCTTGGTGCTATTTTAAGTATTACCCTGTGTTTTTTTACTCGGTGTGCGCGAGTGCTGGGTGCGCGCGAGTGCTGGGTGCGCGCGAGTGCTGGGTGCGCGCGAGTGCTGGGTGCGCACGAGTGCTGCTGTTGTAATGCGTGACGAGACGAGTGTCGAGATTGCGTGCTGAACCATATGTAAACGATATGCATGCCACGGAAATACAACAGAGAGTGATGTAATACATGTAGAAACCTGGCCGTGGGTCTTCGGCTGTCGGCTGTCGGGGGCGGGCCGGTTGTCAGTGGTAACTGGTAGGTACTGTGCTGCATTTACGCACTTTCCGCCGATACATCGTTCGAGAAAGTGCGGAAATGGTGCGATGTGCAGATGCTTTTTGTTTGGGGTGTTTTCATTGTTGTTGGATTAAGATGAGAATGAGACCACCCGTCCGGGGTTCGTGCTGACCATTGTGTCAGTGTTGACGTTGGTGTGACGTTATGCTGATAGTGTGACAACGATGCCGTCACGCGGGGGTGGGACCGACTCGCCTCACGACAAGCTCTCTGTGTAGTCGCGTTTACTTGTCTCACCCGACACGCCTACACACAACATTACAACTCGTGTCATAACACGGTGTCATCAGTTCAAATGTCGCATCATACCTGTCAAGGTGAAGGCATCTCCAACTTAGCATAACCCGTCGGGAAAACCCAAATCCATCTCTGGTTTTCTCGCTGGATCGCAATTCCGAGAACTGAGAAGGCAGCAGTAGTCAGTAGTCCGTGATTTGGGTCGCCGCGGTGCCTCGCCGGTCCAGTCACTGCCCGCTCCAAATCCCACTGCAGGATGTCCCCAGCACGGTCGCTGGGTGTGGCCTCCGCTCCCCCCCCGAATTTCGGCTCGGGGCTGGCCCAGACCAGCCAGTAATCTGGTGGGAAGTACACACCATGAGATCCGGTCGGATCAGGGGGGGGGGGGGTTCTCTCGGATGGCAACACGGCCGCGTGAAAAGTGTGGCCGCGGGGGGAGGGGGGGGGGGAGGAAATGCCACTGGGGATCAGGGTAATGCCGGGGTGGGCCGGGGTGTGTGGCGTGTGTGTATGAATGATGCCTAGCGTATGACGTCAGAGGTCGTCTGATAAATGGCTGTATTCACGCGGAGATTGCAGACGTCATGCCACGCCGTAATTTGGTCTTCTCAGGCTGTGCAAAACAGGTGCTGACTGCTGGCTTCAGACTGGGCAGGCGTGGGCGCAAAATCCGGTTTTTGAGGCGGTATAATTGATATGCGAATTCACCATACGTCGACTGTTCCCTATTCCCATTGAACATGTGAAGGAAACTTCCATGTGCGTGGCCTGTCAAAGGGCAACGAGGAATCGGACCGAAACGATCGTGATGTTGTATAGGCTAGAGACTAAGTGTTTTGAAAACGAATAAACCACAGTCATGAATCATGACGCTCTGAGATTTGTGGGCACACAGCTTTTGGGCCAGTGCAGTGGGTTCAAAAGTGGCAGTTTTCACTCTCCAAGCATCACGGCATGGGCGTCGAAAGGGTCCTCCAACATTTTCACATTTTAGCATTACGCCTATATGGGCGTTATATGGAAAGCATCTTCTTTAAAATGCCTATGTCCCCCAACCTTGGGGAATTCGGGACGAATGGAGATGGACCTCCGGTGATACGTCGTACGGGTGAGCTGCAGGGCGGTGGCATTGCCCACGCACAGGGGTATAGGCGAACATGCATCCAGACAGGCAGGCGAGGGTCAGAAAGACGGCCCTGTTTGTCTCACTGACGGCTTGTTGATTGGCTACCCGCCTGCCCGACCAGCCCCCACCAGTAACGGTTGGCAGCACTCGGGCGTTTGGGCGTTAAAAATCTACTACACCATAGGGTTCCCATGTTAAATCGATGATTTTCAGACGAGGCTGGCTCGTAACCTATGGAACATATGTTAAATCTGACTTCTGGAAAAGGTAGCTACGAGCCTTGGCTACAATGTTTTTCTTTACCATTTTTCGATTTTTTAAGCGAAAAATGGCCAAATGGGCTTGGGGGTTAACCAATGTCGTAACGCCCATTGCCGGCCGTGGGTTCGAATCCCAGAGGCACCAAGTATTTTTGCGTTGGACCCAATGCATAGATAGTCATGATTCATACATCATTCGTTATGCCGGCCTTTTCTCATCTCACACCTCCCTGATTGACCTCTAATTGGTGACCTGTGATGTCACAGAAGCCAAGCTAGGTAAATAGGTCATGTAGCTCCAATTATATATAGTGTGCCGTGTGCGCCGCCACAGCAACGTAGTTTTATCGCTTTTGTCGGCCGAACCCTCTGATTTTGACACATTTCATGACAATGATTGACCTTCCATTCCTTCAGTGACCTTATAAATGTGCGTGATCACTGGGTCAAAGCCAATATCTCATTAGCCATTATTAGGTCAAACCATTTTTTTCGCAGTGTTTCCACAATATTGTAATATGATATGTTGGTACCTTTAATTTTAATTTTAATATTTGATAATGAATGTAACTTTATGTTCAAGATGTACTAACATAATATTGATCTATTTCATCTCCAAAGCTTACAATCGACATGCACTGCAATGGGTTTGGGACATTAGGTATTTGTCTCTGGCAGAAATGACATCAACATGCTGATGCACCAAGTCATGGTGGCAGCAGCCACATTCAAGGTCAGATCCAGAGGAGCTGGTGGGCAGCGCAGCCCACCCCGCAGACATAAGGAAATTTAAATGTAAAACTTAGCCACTGCAGTCTTCAAAACATTCAGCAGTATTTAACAATATCAAAGCTATGATCTCGTTATTATGTGTTTCACAAGAAATAGTCACAACATCCCCACAAACTACTTTATTTAGGATTTAGGTAGGTGACCACCTACCAACATGCCTACCGAAGGATCATGGATGGCTCATCATGTATTTTTATATCTCAAAACAAAAGCACAACGAATGTATTTCGCGCGTTATAGTTGAGTTTTCGTGACCGCTTCCAAATCCACTACAGTTGCACTACATGTACTGAAATATACACTACTTCGACTACTACGTCGTATATTTGGTGGAATTAAATTAACTAAATGAAGATATAATCTATGGAAATACAAGTTATTGATATCAAACAATACTGTCAATTTATAATAGACAAAACAATTACCAGAAAAATTATATCTTGTCTCATTAATTTGGGCGTTAAATTCCTTACTGTTATACCCGTTGTTCTATCACCCTGTGCCCGACCGCCTGATCGACTTCCTGACAGGGGCGGATCCAGGGATTTAATCAGGGGGGGGGGGGCATTTTTTCGGTACCTGACTGCGCTATGGTGATGATCATTGATCAGGGGCGGCAAGGTTGTCGTGGACAAATTGCAATGTCGCGTCAAAATAACTCGTCATGTAAGTGTACGTCATGTAACTTTCCGGAATTGGGGGCACCCTCCTCGGATTTGGAGCGTCCTGTTCATATTCCGGGTGCACTGCTGGGTTCTGTCGTCGCATCAATAGGCGCCTTCTCGAGGAAAATAACCATGTTCTTCGGTCCATTACACGCACTGGCGGATCCAGGGGGGGGGGGGGGGCATTTAGGGCGGCCGCCCCCCCAAAGCCCAAAGTGGCCTGTTTGACCCCCCCAAAAGGTTCACTCAAAAAGTGATCGTTAATGACTAAACGATACCTTATTTTTTATCTTTGTGATAAAAGTAATTCTTTCGTGAAAAAATATGGAAGTAATTTGGTAGCAATCGACATAGGCAAAAGAAACATTAGTGGCGCAAGACACAATCCGAAGGCTGGGACATATATAAGCGTTGTCTGAAGCACGGTAAATACAAGGCCATATATAGGAGGTAGAGTCATCCGGCGATTCTGTGTGATCATGACGTCAGAGCGTGACGTCATGTGGATCCATCGGCCTCCTCCGCCATTGCAGTTAATGCTATTTCGGGAGAAATAAATATCATCTAACTCGGAAAGTAAAAATGTTACGAAAAAGAAAAAGACAGCGTTGAAAAGCTCAAAACAAGGCAAATAGAAATCTTCTCGATCATTTTAAGCTCAGATCAATATTGAGGTCACTAGAGGTCATCAAAGGTCAGGGCCTTGTTTACGGTCCCCCTGCGGTTCGGCGGTCACCAGCTGAGGCTCTAAGCCCCGCCCCTTCGATGAAATTTTGATTTGACCTAAACCACATGGAATTTGTATGAATCGACGTGTTCTGACGAGGCGAACACGATGACATCAAATCATTGCTGTATCTATATTTGTCAAAAAGTTATTTGCGAAAAACAGTTTTAACCGACTGCAGACGACATGCGCCAGAATTGACTACTGGGGTGACGTCATAAGTAGAAGTGGACACGTTACGGAGATAGGGATGACACCCCCCTGGGTAAATATAATACTTCTGAAGGTAAGTTTGGCCATGTGCGTCAAGTTTTTTTTTTTTTTTTTTTCTTTTTCTGTTTGTCCCACCAAAGGGATAGTTTATTCAATGCCCACATATCTAAATCAACACACACACACAGACCAACACAAACCGCACTGCACACAGTCGTGACACAGCACTGCACCGTCTCTCTACGGTTCGCGGCTTCATCCCTCCGACTCGCACCAAAGCAGCCTGCCTAAACTAAACATAATCAACTCACCTAAATAAGCCTAAACATAATCAACTCACCCCACAGCAGTCAAGTACATGTACAAAAGAGGCGTGTGCGTGTGCGCGCGCGCGCGTGCGTATGTGTGTGTGCCCGTGCGCGTGCGTGTGTGTGTGTGTGTGTGTGTGTAGTAGTGTAGTAGTAGTGTGTGCATGTGCGTGTTGTGTGCGTGTATGTAAATGTTTATGTGTGTATGTCTGTGTTGTGCTTGTGGTTGTGATTATGGGTGTTTGGCGTCAGGACACGAGCGAGCACGTGCGCAAAAATAATTACTGGAGGATACGCTTTAATGTTTTCCATTTATTTTCGAAGTTATCAGGTTTGTTCTTAAGCATGCTGGCAAGTTGTTCTTTTTCTGCTTCAATTCTTAATAAGTTCATCATATGAGAGGCTTCCGGTTTTTTGCCAGCATTGCGAGATCTGTAAATGACTGCTTTTGCTATGGTGATCAATAGTGTTTGAAGTGCATCTGTTTCCTGTGGGAAGAACCACGATTGTTCACCGAAGTGAAAATGTATTTGGTACTCAGTGGACAGTTTTCTCTTTATATTCTGTAGAAATGCTTGTGTATCTGGACACTGCCAGAATAAGTGAGTTATTGTTTCAGTGTCGCGCGCGCAAAATGTACAAGTGCTGTTGTCGGATATCTTGATAGTAAATAGAAACTTATTAGTTGTGATAATCCTGGTTATAATTCTGTAATGAAGGTAAAGTAAATATACGGATTTCGTAGCTTTTTTAACATGCATCAAACTCCCTTCTTGATGGAATCCGATATCACGGTTCCATTTCTGCTTGAGTTTTGCATCAGTAGTGTCACATTTCTTCCTCAATGCATTTATTAATAGTGAATAGTAATATCTAGTGATATTTGGCTTATTGAAGAAAAATTGCAACTTGAATGGAATATTCGGTCTTTCGAATGAAATGTGTGTTGCGTTTCTGACGTTATTAGGTAAGCTACGGATTAATGATTCGTAGCACAGGAATGTCATTGAGATTCGGTATTGCACTTTTATTTCTTCTCGTGACAGTATATTTCCATTATCTGTATTAAAAAGATCACCAATAAATCTTAGTCCTCGATCATTCCATTGCGGGACAATGGAAGTTTTATATTTTGTATAGTCTGAGAACCATATCTGCTCTCTCATGATGTTTTCTGGTTGAAGGCTCAGCATTTTATTTAATTGGATAAGAGATTTCACCACATCACTCCAGAATTCATTTTTCATTTGCGCCTTTACCACTATCAGCTGTGCCGTGCCATACGTAAGCAGCTTAAATGGGTCTAAATGTTCTAGCTTTGTAACGGTTGTCCAAACAGCCGTAGAATTGACTAACCGTTTTAGCCATGACAATTTCAAACTGTGAATGAATGATGTTAAATCAGTCATTTGGAGGCCATCAAATTTTTGATTCTGAATCACTTTCATTCTTTTAACAAGGTCCGGTTTGTTATTCCATAAGAAACTGTACAACATTCGTTCAATCTTCTTTATGTAAGCTTGAGATGGATTCGGTAAGGCCATGAAAAGATGGACAAGCTTAGAGAGTAGCAGGGCCTTTATGACTGTAATTTTCCCTAGAGGAGTGAGATAACGTCTTTTCCATTGCTTAATATCGTTTTCTAAAAGTATGAGCTTTCTCTCTAAATTGAGCTCTGTTATATTGATAATATTGCATTTAAAGTATATTCCTAGAATTTTAATTTCGCTTACCCATTTGAGTTTATCTACTGAACTGTTTTCCGAACTTTGTGGTTGACTCAGCAAACCAAGTGGCAAACATGATGTTTTTTCCCAATTGAGCTTCAGTCCTGATTGTGAGGAAAATTCTGAGAGCTCCTCGGTTACCCCATTAATAGAGCGTTCAGAGCCGTCTAGAAACAAAATGGTGTCGTCCGCATATTGGCTGATGCGAACTTCTGTATTGATACCAAATTGAATACCAGTTAACTTATCGGAATTTGTTATTTGATTTGCCAGTATCTCTACGGATATGTTGAATAAGTATCCAGAAACTGGGTCACCCTGTCTTATTCCTCTATGCATATGTATTTTTTCACCTAAAAAGCCATTCAGGAGAATGCGAGCGAAGTTATGTTGGTTTAAGTACATTGTATTGATAATCTCGATAAATTTATTTCCAAAATTCATTTCTTTTAGAACTGCTCTCACGTATGGCCACGACACAGTCTCAAAAGCTGCTTCAAAATCAGCTGCCATAATTAAACCTGATTTATCATGTTGATTCACGTGTGATATCACATCATACACAAGTCGACTATTCTCACCGATATATCTCCCCTTGATGTAGGCTGATTGCGATGGACTAATAATCCGATTAACAACTTTCTTAAACCTGTTGGCGATGGCAGTTGAAATAATTTTGTAATCGACATTCAGAAGGGATATTGGACGCCATCCTTTGAGTGAGTAGCCTGGTCGTCCTGCTTTTGGTATTAAAGTTATTAAGCTTTCTAGATGTGTTGGCAGTGCTACTCCTTGTAACGAAGTGAATATGTATGCTCGGTGTAAGAATACGCCCAACTGTTTCCAAAAGCATCGAAAGAAGTCTACAGTAAACCCATTACTGCCAGGAGTTTTGCCCTTTTTCATGCCCTGCAGTGCTGAAGTTAGTTCCTGAAGGGTTACATCTGTATCTAACGCATATTTTTCGCTTTCATTCAATGTTTCTCTGACGTTACTCCGGATGAAAATTGAGTCAGGCTCGATTACCTGCGGTACAGAATATTTATCCTGAAATGTCTGAGTAAAAAGTGACAGAATCGCGTTTGATTTTGTGATTGTTTGGCCTTCGTTTTGTATGTACTGTATGGATTTTCTAGATGCGTTTCTTTTCTCCAATGATAGAAAATATTTTGAACTTTTTTCTCCTTCCTCATGCCATTGAGTTCTTGACCGTACAATTAAGCCCTCTATGTATGGTCTCCTATGTTCTTCTAATTCTTCCTTAGCTATGTGTAGAAATTGCTCATTTACATCACATGTGTCGTTAGTAAATAAGGTATATGCTGATTGTATTTTATTGAGTAGTTCTTTTTCTTTCATTCGTCGATTGCGAGCCTTTCTCTTACAGTATTTCACAGTCTCACCTCTAATAAGCATGATAAGTGTTTCGTAGAACAGGCCGTCTTCGATTGTTAATTGTATATCAGGATAATTACTAGCGTTATTTACGTATTCCTCATTGTATAAGGGAATTGCATATTGAAAGACGGTGCTTTTTATGGTCATATCTATAAGGTTTATATACTCGGAATCTCGCAGAACGGATTCATTCATCTTCCAAATTCCAGGGCCTTTTTCTACTTCTCCTACATTCATTGTCATTACCACTAGGCTATGGTCTGTCCTATATCCTGGTTTGATTATCACGTCGCACACAGATGATATAAGTTGAGCGTTTACGAAAAGCATGTCTAATCTACCGCATTTTAGAGGATTATTTCTCGACCAAGTGTATTCTAACCTATTCGGATTTTGTACTCTCCATATGTCTACTAACGTGTTATCATTTGTGAAATTCAAGAAAACTTGCTTTGCATTTATATTATACTCACGAACGTAATTGAATGAATCAACTTTAGGGTCGATTACAAAATTAAAATCTCCTCCTATAATCGTATGATCGGTTTGAAATGACTCCAAATGATTGGCAAGGGTGCGGTAGAAATTGGGATCGTCGTCATTAGGACCATAGATGTTAGCCATTAAGTAGGTTTGTGTACCGAATTTGCATACAACGATAATGAAATTTCCGCAGTCGGAGTGTTTAACTTTAATGAGTTCATGCTGTAGGCTATTCTTAATCATGATGCATACCCCTCGACTGCGACTTGTGTAGCATGAGTGGTAACTTTTCCCTTTCCACAAGCTGTTAAAATAAGGAATCGACTCTTTAGTAAGATGGGTATCTTGAAGAAACAAAATATCATAGCTTTGGTTTTTCATGAAATGCAAAACGTCTCTACGCTTCTTTAAATCACCCAGGCCTCTACAGTTCATTGATGTTAATGTTAACTCAGTCATTTCGAACTAAACTGTGTGAACCTCGTTCACACCTGGAAATGGAAAACATGTATACAAGCAGATTGAAGGCAGGAATGTTGTGAGCTCGTGCCTGACGCCGTGTGTGCGTGTACTTGTGCCTGTGCGCGTGCGCGTGCACATGTGTGCGTGCGTATATTCCTGTGCGTGCGTTGTGCGAGAGATGTCCGTGCGTGTGCGAGAGGGTGCACCTGTGAGTGGGTCTGTGCAGTTATGTAAAACAAAAAAGACGAACCAAACGTTATGGCAAAGAAAGAAAAACAGGTACGCGGAGCCTGCAACATCTATAAATGCTAATTTTCGGAAACGTAGTGAAAAATACAATCGGAACAGCTTACGCAATACTCGTGTCGACAGTGACTAAGCAACGAACGCTATCTATATCTAGTGTAACAGGAAGTAGTATCAGGAAGTGTGCACCACCAGATCACGGGACCTCTAAACTTAAAGACGAAGACGCCTTCTGAGCCAAGCCACGACAATATATAATATACATGCTATCTGCAAGCTTCAACAAAACAATTATACGCGGGTGCAATCAACAGTGATCACTCAATATCGTGATAGGCTCAAACACAGCAAATAACACAATCAACAGTCTGACGATGGTAAGTGCACTCTAGCTGCACCAGGACATCACAAGCAGTTACTAGCAAAGCAAAACTTAAACAATATGTTACTGAAGATAACGCGATAACTCAAACTCAGAACACAGTTGTCATGAAGCTCGCAACTTTACCTCGGAAAGCAGTCGGTGCTCCATAGAAGAAAAACTGGCTCAGCTCAAGTCTCACCTCGGCCAGAAGCAGCTGTGACGGTATGCCGAGTCGGTCATCACTGAGACCGTCACCACTCGAGTCTCCCAGAGAACGTGGCACTCGGTAAACCTCAGCGCTCGCTCACGGTGTACCCCAGCTGGCGCACTCGCTGCAGTGAGTCAACTCTCATCCCCACACCGTGCTGCTTCTCCTTGAAGTAGACTTGACCGCCGCGCGAATACACAGTGTATAACTTCTTGTCGCGCTTGGCGGCCAGAAGGGACCGGAAGATCAGGCTCCGAAGCTTCGTCAGCGACTCGTTCACGAAGAGATCCCTGCCGCGCAGCTCAAGACGTCGCGTCATCACTTGTTCGCGAATACTGCCCTGCCCCGAACGCAGGAAACGAACAATCACACGATTGTTGGGGCCTGGCAGACGATGCGCACGATCTATATCAGCTGCTGAGAGGTTCAGCCCCGACAAGCACTGGTTAAGAGTGTTCACGATCAGAGCGTTCACGTCGTCACGCTCCTCCCAGCCGCCACGCGCGGCCGGCCGACCCGGGCCTCGGGTATCACGCCTGTCAGCGCCAGCAGCCTGGGCTGACACGCCCGGACTCGCTCCGTCCCTGCCGACCTGGCGATCAGCTGGCTGTGACGTCACGGCGGTCTGGCCTTGACCGGGGCCAGCCGGCACAGCAGACGCGGCCGGCCGAGATTCGGCCGCCGCAGGCGCTGTCTGCGCGGGCAGAGGCGGCTCCAGGCGGGGCACGCGTCGGGACGCCATGGCCGCGCCGGACAGGACAAGACACGGTAGGCGCGAGTTAATCTCGGCCTCTTCCACGCGACTCTGGAGAGCAGAAACTTCCGACCTTGACTCTCGCAGTTCGTCTGTCAGCTCCTCGATGACGCCGTCCCTCTCCTCCACATGTCGCTCTAAATCCTTCACCCGGTCGTTCAGCTTGTCGATCGCTGCTGTGAGCGACTCGCGGAACTCGTGGAGGTCTTTGGAGATCGACAGAGTGATGCGGCTCTCCAGTCCCTCGATTGCGTCGTCCAGGTGTTCCTTAAAGTTCCTGCCTTTCAACGCTGATGATGTGCTGCGTCCAGGCTCACCGCTGCACTCCCTGGCGCCGCGCTTGCCGGCCGGTGCTAAGTCTCCAGATTCAGAGCGGTCGCGCTTATGTCCTTCACTGGGTGGATCACTGTAGGTTTTCACCAGTTCACTGACCGAATTGCGTTCACCGATACCGAGTTCAACGTTGATCTGCTGGTCCATCACCGCACTGGCACCGTCTCCATCCGCACCGGCAGACCGCGGCGCAGCATGATCAGACATGACACGCGCGTCAATGAGGCTCCGTTGCAGTTGCAGGCTCCACGCACCAAAAGCTGGGACTTACACAACCATCTTGTTCACTAAATAAGTCCCCAAAAAGTCACCGGCTTCACTGCTCAAATCGGTCGCACACTCTTGCCACGCCACGTGGTGGGGCGGAGCGGCGCGTGTACGACCCGACCTCGCCCGCGGTCACCGGCCGACTGATGTGCGTCAAGTTAGCGTCGTATTCGTATTCGTTTTCAGCATCGAGTTCCGATTTTCCCCAAACTTAGCATATGGGTAGATCTCATCGAGTTGTGCACGAATATGCACTCCGTTTTGACCTAGGACAAATGGTTTGACCTCCAGAGGTCACTGAAATGTCATCGCACGGGGTGCCCTCTAATTGTTTCGTTTACCGTCCGATTTAATCGAACGGGGCTCAAACGACTCGCCGGCATCCCAGCTTACGTCAGAAAAAAAAACCCACAAAAAAATCACCTAGAGGTCAAAGGTCCAGGTCACGGGGACGAATACGAGATTTTAAGCTTCGATACCAGCTTGTGTACCCGATAGTTTTTACGTTTACCGCCCGATTTGCTCGCAATGGGCAAAAAGGGACTCGCCGGCACGTTAGCTTGCGTCAGGAAAAACAAAAAGTCATCCAGAGGTCAAAGGTCAAGGTCACGGGGACGAATACGAGATTTTAAGCTTCGGTACCAGCATGGTGTATCCTCTAGTTTTTTTTTCGTTTACCGTCCGATTTGCTCGCAATGGGCAAAAAGGGACTCGACGACACCCCACCTTACGTCAGGAAAAAACAAAAAATCACCTATAGGTAAAAGGTCAAGGTCACGGGGACGAATACGAGATTTTAAGATTCGGTACCAGATTGTGTACCCTCTAGTTTTTTCGTTTACCGTCCGATTTGCTCGCAATGGGCACAAAGGGACTCGCCGGCACGTTAGCTTGCGTCAGGAAAAACAAAAAGTCATCCAGATGTCAAAGGTCAAGGTCACGGGGACGAATACGAGATTCTAAGCTTCGGTACCAGCTTGTGTACCCTCTACTTTTTTCGTTTACCGTCTGATTTGCTCGCAATAGGCAAAAAGAGATTCGCCGGCACCCCAGCTTGCGTCAGGAAAAACAAAACATCACCTAAAGGTCAAGGTCACGGGGACGAATACGAGATTTTAAGCTTCCGTACCAGCTTGTGTACCTTCTAGTTTTTTTCGAGATTGTAAGCTCCGGTACCGAAGCTTAACATCTCGTATTCGTCCCCGTGACCTTGACCTTTGACCTCTAGGTGATGTTTTGTTTTTCCTGACGCAAGATAACGTGCCGGCGAGTCCCTTTTGCCAATTGCGAGCAAATGGGACGGTAAAATAAATAAAAACTAGAGGGTACACAAGCTGGTACCGAAGCTTAAAATCTCGTATTCGTCCCCGTGACCTTGACCTTTGACCTCTAGGTGATGTTTTGTTTTTCCTGACGCAAGCTAAGGTGCCGGCGAGTCCCTTTTTGCCCATTGCGAGCAAATCGGACGGTAAACGGAAAAAAACTAGCGGGTACACCATGCTGGTACCGAAGCTTAGAATCTCGTATTCGTCCCCGTGACCTTGACCTTTGACCTCTGGATGACTTTTTGTTTTTCCTGACGCAAGCTAACGTGCCGGTGAGTTCCTTTTTGCCCATTGCGAGCAAATCGGATTGTAAACTAAAAAAAACTAGAGGGTACACCATGCTGGTACCGAAGCTTAGAATCTCGTATTCGTCCCCGTGACCTTGACCTTTGACATCTGGATGATGTTTTGTTTTACCTGACGCAAGCTGGGGTGCCAACGAGTCCCTTTTTGCCCATTGCAAGCAAATCGGACGGTATACGAAAAAACTAGAGGGTACACAAGCTGGTACCGAAGCTTACAATCTCGTATTCGTCCCCGTGACCTTGACCTTTGACCTCTATGTGATTTTTTTTTTCCTGACGCAAGCTAGGGTGCCAGCGAGTCCTTTTTTCCATTGCGAGCAGATCAGACGGTAAACAAAAACAAAAAACTAGAGGGTACACAAGCTGGTACCGAAGCTTAAAATTTCGTATTCGTCCCCGTGACCTTGACCTTTGACCTCTAGGTGATGTTCTGTTTTTCCTGACGCAAGCTGGGGTGCCGTCGTGTCCCTTTTTGCCCATTGCAAGCAAATCGGACGGTAAACAAAAAACTGAAGGGTACACAAGCTGGTACCGAAGCTTAAAATCTCGTATTCGTCACCGTGACCTTGGCCTTTGACCTCTAGGTGATGTTTTCTTTTTCCTGACGCAAGCTGGGGTGCCGTCGAGTCCCTTTTTGCCAATTGAAAGCAAATCGGACGGTAAACTAAAAAACTAGAGGGTACACAAGCTGGTACCGAAGCTTAAAATCTCGTATTCGTCCCCGTGACCTTGACCTTTGACCTCTATGTATTTTTTTGTTTTCCTGACGCAAGCTAGGGTGCCAGCGAGTCCCTTTTTTCATTGCGAGCAGATCGGACGGTAAACGAAAAAACTAGAGGGTACACAAGCTGGTACCGAAGCTTAGAATCTCGTATTCGTCCCCGTGACCTTGACCTTTGACCTCTAGGTGATTTTTTATTATTCGTGACGCAAGGTGGGGTGTCGGCGAGTCCTTTTTTCCCCATTGTGAGCAAATCGGACGGTACACGAAAGAACTAGAAGGTACACAAGCTGGTACCGAAGCTTAAAATCTCGTATTCGTCCCCGTGACCTTCACCTTGGACCTCTAGGCAATTTTTTGTTTTTCCTGACGCAAGGTGGGGTGCCGGCGAGTCGCTTTTTGTCCATTGCGAGCAAATGGGACGGTAAACCAAAAAACTAGAGGGTACACCATGCTGGTACCGAAGCTTAAAATATCGTATTCGTCCCCGTGACCTTGACCTTTGACCTCTGGGTGACTTTTTGTTTTTCCTGACGCAAGCTAACGTGCCGGCGAGTCCCTTTTTGCCCATTGCGAGCAAATCGGACGGTAAACGAAAAAAAACTAAAGGGTACACAAGCAGGCACCGAAGCTTAAAATCTCGTTTTCGTCCCCGTGACCTTGACCTTTAACCTCTAGGTGATGTTTTGTTTTATCTGACGCAAGCTGGGGTGCCGTCGAGTCCCTTTTTGCCCATTGCAAGCAAATCGGACGGTAAACTAAAAAACTAAAGGGTACACAAGCTGGTACCGAAGCTTAAAATCTCGTATTCGTCCCCGTGACCTTGACCTTTGACCTCTATGTGATTTTTTGTTCTGACGCAAGCTAAGGTGCCGGCGAGTCCATTTTTGTCCATTGCGAGCAAATGGGACGGTAAACCAAAAAACTAGAGGGTACACCATGCTGGTACCAAAGCTTATAATCTCGTATTCGTCCCCGTGACCTTGACCTTTGACCTCTGGATGACTTTGTGTTTTTCCTGACGCAAGCTAACGTGCCTTCAAGTTCCTTTTTGCCCATTGCGAGCAAATCGGATTGTAAACTAAAAAACTAGAGGGTACACCATTCTGGTACCGAAGCTTAGAATCTCGTATTCGTCCCCGTGACTTTTACCTTTTACCTCTAGGTGATGTTTTGTTTTATCTGACGCAAGCTGGGGTGCCGTGGAGTCCCTTTTTGCCAATTGCAAGCAAATCGGACGGTAAACTAAAAAACTAGAGGGTACACAAGCTGGTACCGAAGCTTAAAATCTCGTATTCGTCCCCGTGACCTTGACCTTTGACCTCTATGTATTTTTTTGTTTTCCCTGACGCAAGCTAGGGTGCCAGCGAGTCCCTTTTTTCCATTGCGAGCAGATCGGACGGTAAACGAAAAAAACTAGAGGGTACACAAGCTGGTACCGAAGCTTAGAATCTCGTATTCGTCCCAATGACCTTGACCTTTGACCTCTAGGTGATTTTGTGTTATTCCTGACGCAAGGTGGGTTGCCGGCGAGTCCCTTTTTTCCCATTGCGAGCAAATTGGACGGTAAACGAAAAAAAAAATAGAAGGTACACAAGCTGGTACCGAAGCTTAAAATCTCGTATTCGTCCCCGTGACCTTGACCTTGGACCTCTAGGTGATTTTTTGTTTCTCCTGACGCAAGGTGGGGTGCCGGCCAGTCCTTTTTTTCCCATTGCGAGCAAATCGGACTGTAAACGAAAAAAACTAGATGGTACACAAGCTGGTACCGAAGCTTAAAATCTCGTATTCGTCCCCGTGACCTTGACCTTGGACCTCTAGGTGATTTTTTATTTTTCCTGACGCAAGCTGGGATGCCGACGAGTCCCTTTTTGCCCATTGCAAGCAAATCGGACGGTAAACTAAAAACTAGAGGGTACACAAGCTGGTACCGAAGCTTAAAATATCGTATTCGTCCCCGTGACCTTGACCTTTGACCTCTATGTGATTTGTTGTCCGAACCCGTGGGGGGGGGGGGGGGGGGAGGGAGGGCAGAATCTTCCCCTCCCTGATTTTCTCAATAACCTGAAAACTATGATAGATATCAACGTAAAACTTGCAGTACCTTATCCTGCATCAAGTCTAAGTCTTCTCACCAACTCTAAATGCAATTGATGTAGTATTTTGGGAGATAATGACGTTTTAATGACGTCATGTCATGCCATTTTTGGTGGAAAAACGATAAATGTTTGGCAAATCGTAGAAATCAGTTTTCAAGCAAATTGCAAATAAAACACGCGAAGAGAAGGGAAATACATTTTCTTCAAAATGGCTCTCGGATTTCCATTTTTTTTTTAACCCCAATTTTTTGTTTGTTGTGAATTTGAAAAGTGAATTTCTTATGCTCGAATACCAAAATAAGGTAACCGGCCCAAATCCGCGGAGGAAAAAAAATGGGGGGTACCTTTTTGCCACAAAAAGTTGCCCCCCCCAAAACCGACGGCTGGATCCGCCAGTGATTACACGTTATTTTCCATAGGGGCTTCAGTGCCTCTGCACATTTATGTGGGCGGCTACTGCTTACCAGTTGGTGCGCCTTCCATTTAACCCTCGCCCTACGGGGGGGGGGGGCTGACAGGCCCCCCTGAGGTTTTTATTTAATAACTTTTGACACATGGGGTGCACCTTGCTGAAAGTTTTGGTAGCTGAGTTTACAACAATTATACGTAGGTTGTAAAAATGTAATTGAAATTGGTCAAGAAATTTGGGAGATAATAATGTTTTGATGACGTCATGTTGGTACAAAATGAGAAATATTGAAAACATTGTAGAAAACAGAGTTTTAAAGCAAATTGCAAACGCAATTCACCAAAGATGCAAAATGGCATTCTCTTTAAAATGGCAATCTTTGATTGTCAAAATTTGGGGTTTTTGACCCCTAAAAAAAATGATTTGTTTTGGGAAAAATCTCCACAAAATCAAAATTTTAAAAGATATTAGAAAAACCGGAATATATATGAGAGAACTGAGTATGGGCAATACCCATACCAAAAATATCTTAATTTTTGACTGAGTGATGGCTTCCTAAGTATGAGAAACTGATGACGTCATTTTTTCAAATAACTTTTTTACATTTTTGGACAAGATACGAACAAATAATTACCTTTTTTTGTATTCCTGAGCCAAAACTGGTCGAGGAACATGCCTGTTTATTTACATTTATCAATTTCTAATTTTGAGGTTTTCTGAAGAGCAAAATCGCTGTTCTGGACGTGGTAAATCCGAGGTCATTCACTTGACCTGGAAGGTCACCCATTGACCTGAAACGTTTGGCCTGCGTTTTTTCGAGACTAGTATCAGATAACGAATACTTGATCGGCACTACTGTCCACCACTTTTATCTTAAGATAAATTCTAGAGTTTTGAATTATCTGCAAGTCCTACACTGGATCACAAAATTATTATGCAATTCAAAACTGACGGGACTTTGTATCACTACACACTGTTCGTTGAGGTTTTGTGTTGTTGTGGTTTTCTTATCTCTGGCGTTGAGAATTTGGTGGTGGTGTTTTCATTTCTTGGCATGAAAATTCACGAAAAATATAGAATTTTATGGGAAAACTAGGTAACTGCTGGTGTCGGAACAAAAAAGTTTATTTTCTTTCAAATATTGCTTATTTTACCGGAAATATGCCATAAGTGAGGTGTTTTTATTAGCATAAAAGAGATGACTGGCTCTGCCTCAGCCGGTCCTGCAGAAAATACGCGGTGGCATCACCGCGCACTTTGGAATGTCCTTACGTGCAGAAGAGGTCATTTCCAGAAAAATTTGGCTACCGTGGGACTTCTACCACCTTTATAAGTACGTTTAACTATGTAACTAAATTATTCTGGGAAAAAACCGCATAATCCCTTTAAAGGGATTATACAATATACGGGTTTCCGTCCTGAAAGGAAACGCACTCTTTTGCACTTGTATGAGCTTTAAACACGTTTAAGACATATACCAGGTACCTCAATGCTCATTTAGTCCATTTTTTCAGCAATTATCAGCGTTAAAGGAAATAGTTCACCTTCGGATTTTTTTTTCAGAACCGATTTTATTATATTTTTTAATACAGTTTCTTTTTTTTCTTTTCAAAAATGGTCCTACATCGCGCCAATTCAGGACAGAAGGTCGTAAATTATTAATGTTATGGTGTGCGTTATTGGTCTGCGCATGCTCAGACCAGTGCTGGCACTCTCAGACGGTACGGTATATCATATATGCGCCGCATTCCTTCGCCAAAAAGTCAAATATCTTCGGCTGGAAAGTCTTTTCAGCCAAGAAAAGTTACAGATAAGGATTTCTCAACACGGGCTACAAAACCGCTATTTCAGTTCAAAACCCATGTTGAAGGTGAACTATTTCCTTTAAAGGAAATAGTTCACCAATTGGAAATTGTTTACCAAACACGATTTGATTATATCTTTTAATACAATTTCTTTTTATATTGTCAAAAATGGTCTTATATCGCGCCGATTCAGGACATAAGGTCGTAAATTTGTATTGTTTAGCAAAACGATATGCATACTCTCTGAGTCAGAGTCCTGACGTCACGCGAATGTAAAAAAATGGTTCAGCCAATCAGATTCGAAAGTAGTCGCGTAAGGTTAGACTCGCATTGGAGATGTGCCAACCGGCGGCCGGCGTTCGCTTGCTAGCACCAGCTGCAAGCTGATTGGCTGGTGGTATAGCCTCTGCCCGGGCTAGAACCAGTACAACATTCTTTCGCCAGCACCGCATTCCTTCGCCAAAAAATCAAATATATTCGGCTGGGAAGTCTTTTCAGTCAAGGAAACTTGCAGATAGGGGTTTCCCAACACGGGCTACAAAACTGCTATCTCAGTTTAAAACTAATGTTGAAGGTGAACTATTTCCTTTAATGTGGCGCAGTGAATTGAGGCCGAGTTAAACTTGGAGCTAATCGATTTAAGCAATAGAATCAAGTTGTTTTTCAGCCTTGGAGTTATGTAACATTGATTGCATGTAGATGTAGATTGATGACATTGATGCAATGTCACAATGTAGCAACATTTTTCAATGCCGCTATCTGCAAAAACGCTAAAGCGCAAGAAAGCCGAAGCTTATCGACAACGAACACGTCCGTTATCTATATCCGTCCGTTATATATCCGCCCCTACAATATTTCAAAAGTCATGCAACGTATAGCGGCAAATAGAAACAAGTTAGATAGCTCGAAAGAAACAAGGTCCTATGAAAGTACTAAGTCATTATTTTAGGTCAGGTCATTTAGGCCATTGAGGTCACCAGAGGACAACAAAGGTAAAATTTAGGCCATAAATGGGCGTCCTTACCAAAACCCGTCTATATCTCGAGATCAAAAAAAGTATAGCGACGCGCGAGAAAAAAAACGTCCGAAAGATTACTGGCGGATCCAGGGGGGGGGGGGCATCAGGGGAAAATGCCCCCCCCCCGCCCGCATGAATCTGGGAGGGGGCATTCAATACAAGTATGCCCCCCCCCCCCCCCGCGCGCGTTCCCAATTTATCGTAAAATCGTCTTTGTAGCAGTCAAAATCCAGCTATCCACAGTAAAAAACGGAAAATTTCGCGCCGCTTCGCGGCATGACACAACTTTCGCAATAGCTTATACAAAATTGGAAAATGGGAAAATGAATTCCATTAGGTAAGTGTCTGGCAGAGGCTCTCCTTGACGATAATTGCTGGCACTGGCGGGTCCAGGGGGCATCAGCGACAAATGCCCCCCCCCCCCTCCACAGAAATCTGAGAGGGGCATTCAATACAAGTATGCCCCCCCGCACGTTCCCTGCACTGAACGTGAAAAACAATGATGTTAGGAGGAAACTTCATGAAAACAGAAGTTTTTTCTTCTCTCGAGTGATTGAATTTGAAGTTTGTATGTATCCCTTTCTTTCAATGATAGACAAAACAGCGCACCTGATGCAATTCAAGCAGCCCCGCTGACACTTAACCCGCACTCCGCTGGGGGTTGGGGGGGGGGGGGCAGAATCAGCCCCCCTCCCGGATTTTCTCAATAATTTCAAAACTATGATAGATATCAACGTCAAACTTTCAGTACCTTTTGCTGCATCAATTCTACACCTTCTCACCCAAAGTCCAATTAAATTGATGCAGTATTGTGGGAAATAATGACGTTTTAATGACGTCATGTCATGCCATTTTTGGCGGAAAAACGATAAATGTTTGAACAATCGTAGAAAATAGAGTTTTGAAGCAAAGTGCAAATACAAACGTCAAAAGAAAATAAATGACATTCTCTTCAAAATGGCCATCTCGAATATTCGAAATTTGGTGTTTTTCACCGTCCAAAATAGGAAAAACTTTTTTCGGATATTTTTTTTTTTTTTGTTGTTGTGAATTTGAAAAGTGAATTTCTTAGCTCGAATACCAAAGTAAGGCGACCGGCCCAAATATGCGGGGAAAAATGGGGGTACCTTTTTGCCACAAAAAGATGCCCCCCACGGAGAGAGGCAGGATCCGCCAGTGCGAAAGATAATTCAATTTGTTGTCACTCAGGCTTCATCAGATTTGATCTCGGGTCAATAGCTAGCTCAGGGAAGGCCATCGAACGTGAAACATTCTCAAAATAACGGAATTGTTTTTAGGGAATAACTTTTGAGATGCGCATGATAGAGTGATACTTACAGTTTTCACCATTGTGTTTCTCTGTCGAGACACATCGAATGGTATATCGGATGATCATGACCTAGTTAGATCATATTCGAAAATTGACCTGTCCTGTACTCAGGTCAAGGCAGATCAAGTTCAAATTTTACATCAATCAACGTGTCTCGACGAGCGAAGCACAATGTTGATAGTTCCATTACTCTTCTACCTTCATTTGGCAAAGAGTTATTGCATAAAAAGAACACGTAACTTCTTGGGTCACCTGAGTTGACCTCGTAGAGGTCACATAACACAAATATGACTTGTATCTTTGCATTTGGCATAAGAATGGTGTAGGCACCTGGTGAAAACTGGTCAAATTTAAGCGTTTTCTGTGGATTTCCACGTGTTTCCATTTTCTCCATTTACTTATAATGGAAGTTTATCAAATCGAATTGACCTTCGGTCACCGATATTACAAATTCGAGATATACGAATTGTAGGTAAATTTGGTGGTGGCGTATTAATTTTTTGGCATGAAAATTCATGAAAAACATATAATTTTATGGGAAAAACTAAGTAACTGGTGCTGTCGTTGGACAAAAAAAAAATATATATTGATTATTGTAGCCGGAAATATGCCTAAGTGAGGTGTTTTCATTGACATAAAAGAGATGACTGGCTCTGCCTCAGCCAGCACTGCAGAAACTACGCGGTGGCATCACCGCGCACTATGAAATGTCCGTACGTGCAGAAGAGGTAAGTTCCATAAAAATGTGACTACCGTGTGACTTCCACCACCTTTATAAGTAAGTTTTACTATGTAACTCAATTATTCTGGGAAAAACCCGACAATCCATTTGCGAAAAGTAAGAGGGCATTGTGTGCGATGTGCCTGTCTATAGCGTATGATAACGAACGCTGATGTTTGAAGGCATCAGGTGTCTCCTGAGGCGCGTAATGTGTCACTCCTGGTGCGACTGCAGCACCCAGATTGCATGGGCGTAACCACCTTCCGAAAGTAGGTGGGGACGGAGGCACTTTGAAGTCGATTCTTTCCATTTAACCCCCACAGGCGTAATGTTAAAATCCGGAAATGTTACTGTGGACTGATCCCAGTGCCTATGGGCTATGGCCTAAATGAATCCTGTGAGTTTCAAACCGCTCGGTCGATCACTTTGGCACGACCACAAACTTTCAAAAACTTGCTTGGAGGTGGGATCACTTAACGTGACTTGTTGACCTGACCTGAGATGACTCGAGATAAAAAATGGCACACAATTTGGGTGATTGTTCCCCAAAGAGTTACGCCAAATTTGCCGGCGCTGCGTGTCTTCCTTTTTCAATATTTACGAAAACCTCAGGGGACGGATATCTGCCCCCCCCCCCCCAAGTCGGTGCGCGTGTTAATACTTCACATCATGGTGCCAACAGGGATCAGTTGCCGCATTTTTATTTTGGATCAGACTAAGAACTTATCAGTCAGTCTACGCATAGGTTCTGTTCGACATGGGCCTGTCCGACGTTTTTTGTTGCGACTATTTAGGGGCCCGGCAAAATATAGTGGCCCAAATCCGAGGGTATACCATTTTGCGCCATTTTTTTTTGGAGGGGGGGGTGTAGTTTTGATCGAGGGGGCCCCTGGGGATGCTGTGCCTCCCCCTTGACGAAGGTATGTCTGCGCCCCTGGATCTGACCTTAGGTCACCGATATTAGAAATCCAAGATACACGAATTGTAGGTACTTATGACCTTATTAAGTCCTGTGAGTTTGAAACCGCTCGGTCAATCACTGTGGCTTTGGCACGACTTTCAAAAACTTGCTTGGAGGTGGGGTCACTTAACTTCCAAATCTTGCTTGGAGGTGGGTTCACTTAACAG
>JAXIVJ010007590.1:0-45000 GCA_036785665.1 Chirona hameri
ATATATGATATATATTATATATTATACATATATATATATATATATATTATATATATATATATATATATATATACATATATATATATACATATATATATATACATATATATATATACATATATATATTATACATATATATATATACATATATATATATACATATATATACATATATATATATGTATATATATATGTATATATATATGTATATATATATGTATATATATATATTATATATATATATATATATATATTTCTGCAGAAAATGTATGTTATTAATTCACATGTGGCGCCCCTGTAGGCCCATGGCGCCCCCTTGACGGCGAAAATGACGCCCTCTGAATCAGCCGCCGCCTACTAAACTCGCAAGTCGCAACTGCTCCTCCGTTGCAACTTCTGGACTTGGGCCTCAGGTACTTGAGGACCACGAGCCGCTACTGGCCAGAATCAAGCATAATCAATGCATTAATGCAAGACTCAAATTACTCCCGTCATGGCGTCAGCCGTCGGGGAAGTTAACGGTCGGGGCTCGCTGCCGCCCCAACACCAGCCAGAGCTACATGTCCGGTACACGAACCAAGTATTTTCTGAACTCCAGAACATAACTGCCTAATGCATAAATAACTAACGTAAATATGTACATTGTACGTTAGGTAGGTGCATTTAACTATGCACTATTGTACAGTCGGTCCAATAAGTGTCTTCCCTGGCTCTGGGCCTCCACAGTAGGCGAAACGATAGCTGGCTGAATCCCGCACCGAGGCGGGGCCGGACCGGTTTGACAGGTCGCCGGTCCCAGCCGATACTTGGCGGAATCAGCACCGCTCCGTGCCTGGCCCGACCTCCCCCTCCCCCCCACAGGGTTATCGGGCAATAACTATGCGCATGTGTGGCGAGGCTGTGCGGCGGACCGTGGTTGGAGAGTCAAGTTCGCGACGATGTATGTGACGACCAGTTTAAAGAAAATCATGGTCTATGAAGCATCGCTAAGTGCGCACTCGGTAGAACACTGCACGGGATACCCTCATGGGCGTCGGAGGAGGGGGGGGGACACGTCCCCCAAACATTTTCATATTTTAACATTACGCCTATGGGCGTTGCATGGAACGAAACGACTTCAAAATGCCTCTGTCCCCGAACTTTCAGAAGGTGGTGACGCCCTTGGCTACACTTAAAGATGAATGTATTTATCGCCAGGCAGCCGATTGACCTTCATATCAGGTCAAAATCTGGGTCACCCGTTTTTCCGAGAAAATGTTTGTTTTTGCAATGTATAAACCGATGTGCCTCGTAAACCATTAGATTAAACTGTATTTAAACGCGGTTATCTAGGCTTTCGTTTAACGTTCAGATCTGGTCAAATATCCATGTGAATATCGATTTGGAGTATTCAATTTGTGACGCCATTCAAATTTCTCAATCGTCGCAACAAACACGATTGATAAACAAAGATGCGATATTTTTAGAAAAATGAGTACCCGAGATTTTGTATCAAAGTAAAACCGTGACCTTGCCAAAAATATCGTACTGCTGAATTGAGTATCCCAGATTTTGACCTGATTCAGAGTCAAACGACGACCTTGAGATAAAAATATCCAAATAAAAAATGACACCCGTTCAGATTTCTATGAATGACATTTCCCAGCGTATCAGAGCGTCTGGTTTGCTCTAATCCCATCGTCACAGATGTCGTCTCGGAAATGAATGTCCCAATTCAGAAAAGGATATCCGAATCAATCTGGCTTGACATTAAAATTGGTACAGGAAACAGAGGAAGGTTGAGGATAGGTGCATTTTACAGACCAGGGAATCTTCCAAGGAACTCCCAAGCTGAAACAGACCAAGATATTTGTGAGGAAATACGTAGGAACTTTCGGGCTCAGTGTCTTATTATGGGAGATTTTAACTTAAGAGGATACGAAAGTATAGCAGAGGAAACAAATGAGTGTAGGTTGTATAGGCAAATCTTTGAAGAGGAGCTTTTCATGCATCAGTTTGTAACAGAGCCAACCAGACATTGCTCCATTCTAGACCTTGTATTCTCAGACAACAGTGATCTAGTTAGTGACATAAGTATTTGTGCAGGTCTAGGAACCAGTGATCACAATATGGTTAAATTCAATATCTCATCAGAAATGAGGCCCAAAGATAACCTTATTATGGTTCCAAACTTCAGCCGGGCTGATTTTGATGGTATTAGAAATGACCTCGCACAGATAAAATGGAACGTTGAGTTGGCAGGTTTAGATGCATGTGAGGCCTGGAATGTTTTCAAAGCTAGATTAAGCCAAATTCAAAATCGGCATATACCCCTCAGGCACAAACGTAACAGAACCAAGGGCAATCCAGTTTGGCTTACCCCAGAAGTAAGGAGTGCTATACAAGCTAAAAGAAGTGCATTTGGCATTTTGAAGGGATCTTCACTAGATATAAATCAGAAGGCCTACCAGAATGCAAGAAATTCAGTTAAGAAAAAGGTCAGAGCAGCTAAAAGGGCAAAGGAACTTGATTTAGCTAGACATTGTAATGCAGATAGTAAGAAGTTCTTCAGTTTTTATAAGTTAAGTACAGTTTCCAAAAATATAGGTCCATTTAAGGTAGATGATGTGTTAGTTAGCAAGGACAGTGAAATGGTTGAAGTGCTTAATGATCAGTTTCAATCTGTCTTTACTATCGAGGACCAGAGTAGTATTGCAGCACTTCAGCCTGAGCTAGAGACAGAGGAGACTATAGGAGAGCTAGGTGGCATAAGTAGTGAACTTGTTCTAGAATATCTAAAGAAAGTAAGGCCTAACAAGGCAGAAGGACCTGATGAAATCCATGCTAGACTTTTAAGAGAATCTGAAAGGGAGTTGTCGGTTCCATTAGCCATAATATTTTCTAAATCACTTGCAGATAGTAAAATTCCACTTGATTGGAAAAGAGCAAATGTTGTTCCTATTCATAAAAAAGGAGATAGAAGTAAAGAAGAAAACTATAGACCAGTTAGTCTGACCTCATTAGTCTGCAAGGTGCTTGAATCAATCATCAAAGATAAGATTGTTGAATTCTTGGAGCAAAATGAACTCATCAAAGATACACAGCATGGCTTTAGGAAGGGCCGTTCTTGTTTAACTAATCTTCTGGAGTTTTTGGATGTTGCAACAGATAGCGTTGATCAGGGTAAACAGCTAGATGTAGCGTTTCTTGATTTCAGTAAAGCATTTGACAAAGTCCCCCATACAAGACTGGGGTTGCAACTTAAAATTCATGGGATCAGGGGCAAGATTCTGGATTGGATAGAAACGTGGCTTTCAGGACGCCAGCAAAGGGTTATATTGAATGGGTGCCAATCACAATGGAAGGAGGTTCTCAGTGGGGTTCCACAGGGCTCAGTCCTGGGCCCATTGCTTTTTATAATATTTGTGAATGCAATTGAGAACAGTATAGACAGCAAAGTCTTGAAATTTGCAGACGATCTAAAATTTGTCAGGATTATTAGAGGAAAACATGATCAGGATGTTTTTCAATCAGATCTGGACAAGCTAGTTGAGTGGTCTGAAGCATGGCAGATGAAATTCAATTTGAGTAAATGTAAGATTATGCACGCTGGACGGGTTAGCAGTAAACATAGGTATGAAATGGGTGGGCAGAAAATGGAGCATATTGAAAAGGAAAGAGATTTAGGTGTCGTGGTAAACAATAGACTATCAGCGTCAGACCAGGTTGTAGAAGCTAGGAAAAAGGCACTTAGAATGCTAGGGGCCATTAACAGAAATGTTTCCTACAAGAGTGAAAAGGTAATAACAAAACTGTATTGTGCATACGTTAGACCACATTTGGAGTATTGTGTACAAGCCTGGTCTCCAACATATGAGAAAGATTGCTGGTTGTTAGAAAGAGTTCAAAAAAGGGCAACAAAAATGATTAATTGTCTTGGTAGTTTACCTTATGAAGATAGATTAAGGAAATTGGGTATGTTTTCACTTAGATATAGAAGGCTAAGAGGAGATCTAATTGAAGTCTTCAAATTTGTAAATAGTCAGCATTCTGGATATTTAAAGGGTATGTTTGAGTTCAATAGGGAAAATCGAGGTAGAGGTCATCAGCATAAACTCATTATGAAACAAAGTAGGACTAGACTACGACAGTCATTTTTCAGTAAAAGGGTTGTAGGACATTGGAATATGCTACCAGGGGATGTCGCTGATGCAGTGACACTTGCTTCCTTCAAAATTAGATTAGATAAATACTTTACAGAGAAGGGATTAGTTCATAAATACTCGTGGGATTAGCCTTCTTTTATGCAGGTAGAGTAAGGTGATTTGAAGGGGCGAGACTGGTGGAGGGGGGGGGGGGGATGGGGGGGGGGTGCAACCTCGGATGGGCCCAAGAGGCTCTTTGTTGCACTTTTCTTTTATGTCTTTATGTCTTTAAATATCACTAACCTTTATGCCGTTCCGGATTTCGGTGTCTTTGTTTCAGTCAGGGAATGCCAGAGGTCAGTTACGTCAAGGCCATTGACGTCTGGACACTGGCATGTATCGTCTTCATATTCGGAACGATCCTCGAATACATCGTCGTCCTCAGGTATGTCAGGCAGCCAGGAACTTACAGGGCCGGTGGAACTAGCTTTCTGTGTAGGTGGTTTCATGTTTTGTTGTGTTTTGTCCATGTCATGTTTCAACCTCTGTTCCATGTTTTTTTATGAGCGTTTTGTATGTTTTTTATGACGTAATAAAGCAGTGCCTGACATTATGTTTCGTCTGACTTTGAAATGTGACATGTCCTGACTCCTAGGTTACCATAGCTTTTAAGCTTATTAAACTGTGTGCATGCGCGCGATGCCTGACCAAGGACCATTAACCGCGACCATCTATCCATGAAGAATATGTGCAAATAAAGACCAAGGACCAGTGACCACGACCAGGGGATCCGGTCCGCCACTTTAAAGGAAATAGTTCACCCAGGATTTTTTTCCAAACATGATTTGATTATATTTTTTAATACAATTAATTTTTGTATTGTCAAAAATGGCCATACATCGCGCGGATTCAGGATAGAAGGTCGTACATTATTAACTTTATACAAACTTTATACATACTCTCTGAGTCAGGGACCTCACGTCACGCGAATGAAGAACATGGCTTAGCCAATCGGATTCGAAAGTAGTAGCGTAAGGACATACTCGCATTAGAGAAGTGCCAACCGGCGGCCGGCGGTTCGCTTGCTAGCACAGTATGCAAGCTGATTGGCTGATTGTATAGCCTCTACCAAGGCTATCGTAAGCACCGCATTCTTCCGTAAGCACCGAATTCCTTCGCAAAAAAAAAAATATATATATATATTCGGCTGGAGTCTTTTCAGTCAAGAAAACTTGCAGATAGGAGTTTCTCGACACGGGCTACAAAACTGCTATCTCAGTTCCAAACCCCATGTTAAAGGTTGGACTATTCCCTTTAACAATAGGCGAAAGTGGCAATAGGCCGGCGGATCCACCGATTGGTTTAGGACCGCGTGACGTCAGAGATCACCCTGCCGGCCGAACGTCAGTGCGTTCAGCGCTAAAGGGCCCTTTTTCGGGAAGTAAATCTCTAATGCTATTCGGCCAATTTTCACGCACCTACTCTCAAAAGAAAGACAGTTCAATTTTCTCGAGAAAACCCCCAAACATTTTTCACCTAACCTAGCCGAATTCCTACGGCGTGAGAGGTGACGTTTTCGGTTACAGGACACAATGGGGAATGTCATTTTGCCGAATGCATATTGTCGAAGGACACTTTGACGAAATACCTTTTTGACGACATGTGAATATGCTGAAAGCCAAATGGCGAATGCCTTCTTGTCGAAATGCCTTTTTTGCCGACATGTAAAAATGTCGAAATGTGTTTTTGCCGACATGTCAAAAGGTCGAAATGTGATTTTTCCGACATGTGAAAAAGTCCAAATGTCTTTTTGCCGAAGTCATTTTGTCGACATGTGAAAAAGCCGAAATGTCATTTTGCCGAATGTTACTTTGTCGATGTGTGAAAAGGTCGAAATACCTTTTTGCCGAAATGTCACTTTGTCGACATGTGAAAAAGTCGAAATGCCTTTTTCCGAATGTCATTTTATCGACATGTCAAATGTTAAAAATATATTTTTTGTCGAATGCCGAATGGCCTTGGTGCAATTGGTCATGTGTCAATATTGTTTGTGCGCCCCAATCATGATAAGCATCAACAGCGATCCTCCACCGGCAACCAAGGCGGAGCCGGCTATCGCTGCTCATAGTAGTTGCCCGCAGAGTTGACCTCACGCGATCCTAGGGTGCGATCGACAACACGACGAATTCGCCATAATCACGACGAATTCGTCGGTGATTCGTCGGTCACCAAATATTCGCTGTTTGTGTTCGGCAACACGACGAATCTGCAAACGAGCGAATTAGCCCGACGAATTCGCTCTGTCGGAGCGCGAATTTCCAAACCAGTCGTCGGGAGGGCTAATTTCTTTTCAAAGTCCGATAAAATGACCAATGATCATAAAACATTAGGAAAAGAGAATAGGATAAACCCTGTCTCTACCAGAACGCACGAGACACCGAACAAGATAACTATAACTAACACAGCGAATTCGTCGGAGAACGAGTTCGTTGGATTCATCGGAGAGCAAATTCGTCGTGTTGCCGATCGCACCCTTAGTCGTAGGTACTATACTTCGTTTTCCGGCTCAAGCCGGAAAGCCGGAAGCTGGCCATGGTGCTACTCACGTACAGCAGGTGCTGTTTACTATGGGAAATCTAGAAACCTCTGTTGAAAAGCTCTGAGAAATCTGTTGAAAATCTGGGAATCAGCGCATGATACAGCGACACTGCTTTTGTCCAGCAAAGCAGCCGGCGCGTCGCTGAGGTAGCCAGGCCCTGCAGCTGGTCTAGTGTCTAGTGTGACACTGCTTTTGTCCAGCAAAGCAGCCGGCGCGTCGCTGAGGTAGCCAGGCCCTGCAGCTGGTCTAGTGTCTAGTGTGACACTGCTTTTGTCCAGCAAAGCAGCCGGCGCGTCGCTGAGGTAGCCAGGCCCTGCAGCTGGTCTAGTGTCTAGTGTGACACTGCTTTTGTCCAGCAATGCAGCCGGCGCGTCGCTGAGGTAGCCAGGCCCTGCAGCTGGTCTAGTGTCTAGTGTGACACTGCTTTTGTCCAGCAAAGTAACCGGTGCGTCGCTGAGGTAGCCAGGCCCTGCAGCTGGTCTAGTGTCTAGTGTGACACTGCTTTTGTCCAGCAAAGTAACCGGTGCGTCGCTGAGGTAGCCAGGCCCTGCAGCTGGTCTAGTGTCTAGTGTGACACTGCTTTTGTCCAGCAAAGCAGCCGGCGCGTCGCTGAGGTAGCCAGGCCCTGCAGCTGGTCTAGTGTCTAGTGTGACACTGCTTTTGCCCAGCAAAGCAGCCGGCGCGTCGCTGAGGTAGCCAGGCCCTGCAGCTGGTCTAGTGTCTAGTGTGACACTGCTTTTGTCCAGCAATGCAGCCGGCGCGTCGCTGAGGTAGCCAGGCCCTGCAGCTGGTCTAGTGTCTAGTGTGACACTGCTTTTGTCCAGCAAAGTAACCGGTGCGTCGCTGAGGTAGCCAGGCCCTGCAGCTGGTCTAGTGTCTAGTGTGACACTGCTTTTGTCCAGCAAAGCAGCCGGCGCGTCGCTGAGGTAGCCAGGCCCTGCAGCTGGTCTAGTGTCTAGTGTGACACTGCTTTTGTCCAGCAAAGTAACCGGCGCGTCGCTGAGGTAGCCAGGCCCTGCAGCTGGTCTAGTGTCTAGTGTGACACTGCTTTTGTCCAGCAAAGCAGCCGGCGCGTCGCTGAGGTAGCCAGGCCCTGCAGCTGGTCTAGTGTCTAGTGTGACACTGCTTTTGTCCAGCAAAGCAGCCGGCGCGTCGCTGAGGTAGCCAGGCCCTGCAGCTGGTCTAGTGTCTAGTGTGACACTGCTTTTGTCCAGCAAAGTAACCGGCGCGTCGCTGAGGTAGCCAGGCCCTGCAGCTGGTCTAGTGTCTAGTGTGACACTGCTTTTGTCCAGCAAAGTAACCGGTGCGTCGCTGAGGTAGCCAGGCCCTGCAGCTGGTCTAGTGTCTAGTGTGACACTGCTTTTGTCCAGCAAAGTAACCGGCGCGTCGCTGAGGTAGCCAGGCCCTGCAGCTGGTCTAGTGTCTAGTGTGACACTGCTTTTGTCCAGCAATGCAGCCGGCGCGTCGCTGAGGTAGCCAGGCCCTGCAGCTGGTCTAGTTGGGTACCATAGTCCCAGCAAGGCCTATCTGGAGCTCTAAATGACAGTGATGTGATATGTGATACCTATATAGGTATTATAGAGGTTTCAAACTTGAAATTCACAGGCCTTTCCGGTAGCCCGGTAATCTGAGTCCATCTTGACCCCGGTGGGCCTCAGTGGCTCAGCATTACTTGAGCCGGACTGGGGTCATGACAATGGACTCACAAAACAAAACAAAAATGCGCGCGCACTGATATCTGATTGGATGCTTGGTTCGTCGGTTATTCCCCGCTGAGCGGGAACCGTAGCCACCGTAGCCGGGGAGCTCCTGGAGGTAGAAGGCAGGGGCGCAGCCAGGCGGGGGGGGGGATAATTGCCCCTCCGGCCTCCCCCATTCGGATACAGAGGATTTAGATGGCCCAGGTATTTTTTGTCAGCTAATTGACCTTCACAAATCTGCAGGGGGGCTCTGAAACCTGCCGATAACTTTTGCCCCCTCTAATGCCACCTCTAATGCAAACCCTGGTGGATGGTGCAAAACCGCAGGAACAAGGGAGGGGCAGTGGAGCAGAATGTGCTCGGCAACAAATCATTTCAACCTTTTCACATGTCGACAAAATGACATTCGGCAAAAAGGCATTTCGATTTTTCACATGTGGTCAAAATGACATTTCGGCAAAAAGACATTTCGACCTTTCCACATGTCGATAAAATGTCACTCGGCAAAAAGCATTTCGATTTTTTCACATTTCGACAAAATGACATGTCGGCAAAAATACATTTCGACAATTTGACGCGTCGGCAAAAAAGGCATATCGACAGTTAGCATTCGCCATTTTGTTTTCGGCATATTCACATTTCGACAAAAAGACATGTGGTCAAAATGTCTTTCGACAATCTGCATTCAGCAAACAGACATTCGGCAAAATGGAATTCGCCATTGTGTCCGGACACCGAAGTTTCCGCTGGACATGACAACGTTGACCACCGCAATTGTATCCCCATGCGGTTTCTCCGCGTGGAGGCGACCCACAGACGATAGCGCAATCGTTAAGACAGACTGCAGACTGCATTTTAATGATAACACCATAGTTTACTTAAAATTAACAATTTCATCTTAAACTAGCTCTGGTGTTGTCAGACGGTTTGTGCGACGTCATCTTGCTCGAATCCCCGAAGTGGCTGGTTCGGGAAATGGTCATATTTTACAACGACGTGGTTTTCAGGAATAATAGCTTATTTCAATGAAAACTTGATGAATTAGTCCATTCATATTTGCAGTCATATTCACTTTTGAAAGCAAGGATTAATGATAATTAGCGATTTCGTTTTGATCCTTTGTTGTAAAATGACGGGAATGCTCGCTCCGGCTCTGCGCTGGCTCTGCGCAGGCGCCGCCGCCCGGTCACCATGGCGACGGGACGGCCGGTCGCCTGACGTCACGTTGCACACGAGGCTCCGGCGCCGTCCGGCTGGTCACCATGGCGACCAGCCGGCCGGTCGCCTGACGTCACGTTGCGCATGCGCAGAGCCATGGTCTGCGCCCAGAAATGGCGTCCGTTCGATCTAGAGCAGCCATTTTTGAGTTTTCAGTACCAGTGGCTGCAGAAAGCCAGCATGTTTCATGGGTGCCTTTTCTGAGGTCTTTTCAGCTTTTGTGAGATTCATCAATTAATCAGTTAATAAAATCAAAAACCTTTTGTGTGATTCGAAATGCGTAAGGATTGTTCCAGTTTTCGGAAACCAGCGAAGTTACCGCTCTAAATTGGACGATCTTAGCGAAACGGAGCGACGTTTAATTAAGGTCTGTGTATGCATTTGACATTTGATTGCGTTTTTCATCATAATGTTATGTTTCTTTGACATTAACCCTCGCCCTACGGGAGCTTTTTTCACCTTCGCCCTACGGGGGGGGGGGGGGGGGCCTGACAAGCCCCTCTGTTAACTTCCAAACCAAGCAACTTAGAGCAATGCGGTAAGAACCAGCATGTTGCCTGTCATGAGAGGAATCTAACAGTATGCGATTTTCAGGTCAACGGGTGACCTTCCAGGTCAAGTGAATGACCTCGGATTTACCACGTCCAGAACAGCGATTTTGCTCTTCAGGAAAACCTCAAAATTAGAAATTGATAAATGTACATAAAAAGGCATGTTCCTAGACCAGTTTTGGCTCAGAAATACAAAAAAGGTAATTATTCGTTCGTATCTTGTCCAAAAATGTCAAAAAAGGTTATTTTTAAAAATGACGTCATCAGTTTATTACACTTAGGAAGCCATCACTCGGTCAAAAATGAAGATATTGCTTTGAAATTTGGTATGGGTATTGCCCATACTCAGTTATATCACATTTATTCCAGTTTTCTAATATCTTTGAAAAATTTGATTTTGTGGGGATTTTTTTCCAAATTTTTTTTTTTTTATTTTAGAGGTCAAAAACCCAAAATTTTGCAAATCAAAGATTGCCATTTTAAAGAGAATGTCATTTTGCATCTTCGGTGAATTGCGTTTGCAATTTGCTTTAAAACTCTGTTTTCTCCGATTTTTCAAATATTTCTTCTTTTTTTACCAACATGACGTCATCAAAACATTATTATTTCCCAAACTTCTTGACCAATTTCAATTACAATTTTACAGCCTACGTATAATTGTTGTAAACTCAGACCAAAAATTTCAGCAAAGTGTTCCCCATGTGTCAAAAGTTTTTCAAGAAAAACCTCAGGGCCCGTCAGGCCAGGCTGTCAGCCCCCCCCCCCCCCCGTAGGGCGAGGGTTCTTATCTTCAGTTTTGCCACTAACTGTCAATTGCGTATTTTATTTAATCAAAGCTGATTATCTAGTATACTTTTTAGCCTCTTTTGTGGCGTTTTCGGTATGTTTTTTAGAAGGAACTAACACAACCCAAAATTGCCAGATTTGCTCATAAATGTGAATATGCAAAGCAGACTAACCGCAAATATTGCATTGTAAGAGCATATACTTATACATTAATTCATAAAATTGTGATTGATACCAAAAATCACCGGGAAAAGCCGTGTTCTTTCAAGCTATAGCCCCATTTACTCCCCAATGCCTCAATCGCCCCAAACGCCCCAAACAACCCAATCGCCCCAAACGCAAAATCCTTTGTGAAAACGGCTATTAGCCGTTTTCACGAAGGATTTTATTCGCCAGGCGATTGAGACGTTTGGGGCGTTTGGGGCGTTTGGGGTAAATGGGGGGGAGGAAGTGTTAGAGCTATGGCCACGTGCACGGTGTTTGCTTCCAAATGTCCAAAATGTTACAAAATTCCAAAACTCCGAAGTGTTATTCCAATGGTGCAACCAACCTTCGGATACAACCAACCTTCGGTTATTCCGATATGCACAGGGGCAATTATATGGGGCATCGCCGGTCCGAAGGTTGGTTATACGTTTTTACGGGTTTTGGTTTTGGGCTTCCTTTTTTTACTTGTTTGACTTTTTGGACTTTTTGGAATTTTGGAATTTTGGAATTTGAGAGATAAAAAATTATTTCAAAATTCCACAAAGTCGAAAAATTCAAAAACCAAAACACATAAAACGTACAACCAACCTTCGGACCGGCGATGCCCCATGGCATTGCCCCCATGCATATCCGAATAACCGAAGGTTGGTTGTATCCGAAGGTTGGTTGCACCATCGGAATAACACTTCGGAATTTTTTTATTTTAGAATTTTGAACCAAACACCGTGTCACGTGGCCATAGCTCTAACACTGCCCCCACCGCCATTTACCCCAAACGCCCCAAACGCCCCAAACGCTCCAAACGCTCCAAACGCCCCAATCGCCCGGCGAATAAAATCCTTCGTGAAAATGGCTATTGCTGCGCTTCCAATGTCATTTAGTACCGCAATGTGAAGCACTATTCGTCGCACACTTAATTAACTATATACAATAGGCACGGTATTGGTGAAATAGGCACATGCGGGGGGAGGGCGGTGCCCCATCTGCAGAGACGGCCGACACACCATTCCACGTCCTGATCGAGTGCCCAGCGTTGATGGGCACCAGACTGAGAACGATCGGGATTCGGGACGATCCAATCCAACCGGAATTAGAGGAGGCGGAATTAGAGGAGGTGCGAAGTAGCCGAGTTTTGGCAGTCCTGGGGGACGCCGCCAGGTCCCTCCAGAGCCGACAGGCTACAACCGACTGAAGCGGTCTGGAGGGACAACACAACAGCTTGATGTCGCCGGCGTCGACCTGCTGGATGTCGCTGGCGGATATGAACCCGCGCAGGATATGGTTGTGTCTGCTACGGACGGTGTTTGTTTTCCCGCGGCTGTGCCAGTGTAGTTTTCGTTGTTGAGTCGCATGCTGTGTGGCGTTTGCCGCGGCTCCGGTACTTATCGCTGGTTTGGAGCCGGTAACGCTGTTACATTGTCCCATCATGTTCGTTTCATTTCGTTCTGCCTACGCGGCTGGTTCATGATTCCCAATGGCAACATCTATTAACCATTTATCATTGTTTATACGGCTGAAATGCTCGGCGCACGCAAATACTGTTGGTTACAGTATAACCTGTGTATAAATAATTGAGCCAGATGTCGAGTCTTGCTGCGAAGGATGCGGATGATGGCGCCAAATACCACGCGTTCTGGATTGTTTCGAAGGATTATCTGGGTTACTGGATACTAGATTAGTCATCATATTGGTAAGCAAGCGTGTTTCCCTTAAAGGGAATGTTTCACCTTTGTATTGGTTTTGAACTGAGATAGCCATTATCTTTGGCCGTTATTGAAATGTCGAAAATACTAAGGTCATTTTCCCAAAAACTTACCCGTTTTTAAGCAATTCAATTTATAGTTTGCAAAATGGGGTCTAGGCCTAGTGCCGCCGCTGATTGGCTGACAGCGACTTTTTCCGCCAATCCCACTTTACCAGCCAATCAGCGCGGTTTATGGCTCAATAATGACGTCATAATCCCAAATTAAAAACTTTATTTGTATAAAGCAGTGACTTTTCGAGATAAAAAAATATCACCATCGTTTTCAGCAGCACTTACTTCATATTTTCGACTACAACCAGCATATATTTGACAACTTTCAGAAAGATGAAACATTCCCTTTAAACGCACAGTCGAACGATAATATTGACTGTGCGACCGCCCTCAATCGGTCAAAGATAGACCGTAGAGGCAATGCGGCGGAGGCCGTCTGGTGATTAGGGGTATATATGACGTCACCGCCCGGTAGTTACAAATTCAATCCAGAGATGGCGCTACTGTCAGGTGTTGCCACTTTCGGTGGCCGGACCGTTCTACCTTCCTATATAGCCTTGAGCACGATCATCTATCCATGAAGAATATGTCAAAATAAAGTGTAAGTTCAGCCGTGCAAATATCATAAATATATTGGTTGTGTTACAATTGGTGTCAATAGTACCTATAGTCCAAATCATCATCAATTAGTCACCTTAAAGGGAATAATCAACATTAACATGGGGTTTTGAACTGAGATAGCAGAATTGTAGCTTGGATATAGCAATCATATGATCCACGGTTCGTTTCCCAGAACTCTACCTCAACGGCTCTAGAGCAGATTTTCGAACGAACCGCCGAGGTTTATACCAGATGGGAGGTTTATACCAGATTGACGGTGACGTCATAGCATTATAGCCAATATTTTATGTTAAAGTCAACCGACCTTGGCTCTATTTCGCCTAACTTTGGGGCCTTGGTGACTACCGGCTGCGTAATTTGGAATGTAGTATTGCGATCAGTCAAGACCCCGAAAAAGCACGCAAGAAACTGCGGTGCGTTACCAAAAACCAGCGATTTGATAATCACCATGGACCAGTTGTCTACGAGATGGTCTGAGGGGTCCGGGGGGGGGGCAGCCCCCGGTAAGTCCCGCAGCGCAGCGAGCGAATGCGAGCAGAGCGTTCTAAACGTGGGTCCCTGCGACCGTAATTGCTGTAATGGTTAGGTCAGGTTCGAGTAGGTTATTACAATATTGTTTCCTGCCACACCCTGGTCCATGGGGATCGTCAAATTGATAGTTTTGGGTAACGCACCGCAATTTCCTACTTGCTTTTTTCGGGGTCTTCACTGGTCGCAATATTACATTCCAATATACGTGAACCGGCACACATGAGCGCACTGTTTTCCTAATTAGATTCACCATACAATCGGGAGGTGTGACGCGTTTGTAACGTACATCTGGAAATGACGTCATGTTGTATAATATTTTATTTCATCAAAATTTCCACAGTTCCCGGGTTTTATGACAAATTAATAGCAGAATCGTTATCTGCGTACTTTGTTTAGTCATTGTATAGCATTAGCTCGAATCTACCAAGGTCGACTATTCCCTTTCAGAATACCAAATGAAATGCAGATTGTTACTGACGTTACCTGGATTCAATACTGAGAGTACGTCAGTGCATGACTGATACAGCATCGCCGAAGAAAACTAATACCTCAATACCTTAATGACTTTCACCAGTCACCTCAATCTGACAATCTTACAGAAAGCAACCATTTCCAAATAATTACAATAAAATAAAAATAATTTAAAATCAACATAAATAAAAAGCAACAACAGAGCATACCGCTTTACATCATCACGAAATAAACATATTAAGATTCCCCAGCAATGTGTTCAACGACTATGAGCGCTTCACAAAACCTTCATCAACACACGCATGTTTTGGCGTTCCATGGTTACTTCGAGTTGTTGGTGTCGTGCCAAGTGTCAGGACGAAATGTTGGCTGCAGGCCAAAACTGATTACAGAATCTCATTTTTGAAAGACACGACCCTATTCCCATGTCTCGATTACTTTTCTTCTGTGTAATTGAAACAAGGCAACGGCACAAAAGTCCTAAGGTGTTACTGACGATGCTTGACTTTCTTTCCACAGACTATCACAGGACAAAAATATCACTGCTGTGGCACCAATAGAGCAAACCAAGGTGAGAGCTCAGCAGAGCCGGACATGTGCATGTATTCCTGAAATGGATCCCAGATACAGAATCTTCCCGCAAAATTAAATGTTAAATCTGGAATCCCACCAGATACCACGACAAAATGCAACAGTAGACATTGCATACCAGTGGATCTCGACTAATTTAAGCACCAGATCTCAAACCCCACAGAATCCCGTAATGAACATTCAAAATGGGTCTATGGTCCAACGGGTCTTGGATACGACATGATTACGCGCTTATACTACAAGGCAATTATCGTATTTCTAAGTTTATCAACGAACATAACGCACATGGTTTCCATTTACAAAAATATGAAACCATTGATAATATTTAAACCTGAGCATGAAATGGATCGATCCGTTAAGGTTCGATCCAATCCAAATCCATCAAGTCTTAACCTGTATCCGCTCTCCTGGTACTCAGAACGCCGTACTAACGAAACCATGACATTTGCTACGGCCTCGCCCAGCGTCGAATTAGCTCAGTCGGGGGAGCGTTAGGCTGAGGATCTGAAGGTCCCGGTTCGATCGAGGGTTTCAACAGTTTTGCAGAATGGCGCAGTAATATGCCGTACTTCAGCATTGGCAAGAGTGGGCGCGATCACGGCACTTTGCAAGATTGGGCCCAGGTGGCGAAATGTGCCAGAACCGTGATGATGATGCTCCAAAATCGGACAATCTAGAAGCATGCTTTGCATGCTTTTAGATTCAGAGATTTCATACTGGGCGGTCCCTCAGAAAAGTTGGGGCTGGTGTGCCTGTGTATGTGTGCGTGTGCGTGTGCGTGTGCGTGTGCGTGTGCGTGTGCGTGCGCGTGCGTGTGCGTGTGCGTGTGTGTGTGTGTGTGTGTGTGTGTGTGTGTGTGTGTGTGTGTGTGTGTGTGTGTGTGTGTGTGTGTGTGTGTGTGTGTGTGTGTGTGTGTGTGTGTGTGTGTGTGTGTGTGTGTGTGTGTGTGTGTGTGTGTGTGTGTGTGTGTGTGTGTGTGTGTGTGTGTGTGTGTGTGTGTGTGTGTGTGTGTGTGTGTGTGTGTGTGTGTGTGTGTGTGTGTGTGTGTGTGTGTGTGTGTGTGTGTGTGTGTGTGTGTGTGTGTGTGTGTGTGTGTGTGTGTGTGTGTGTGTGTGTGTGTGTGTGTGTGTGTGTGTGTGTGTGTGTGTGTGTGTGTGTGTGTGTGTGTGTGTGTGTGTGTGTGTGTGTGTGTGTGTGTGTGTGTGTGTGTGTGTGTGTGTGTGTGTGTGTGTGTGTGTGTGTGTGTGTGTGTGTGTGTGTGTGTGTGTGTGTGTGTGTGTGTGTGTGTGTGTGTGTGTGTGTGTGTGTGTGTGTGTGTGTGTGTGTGTGTGTGTGTGTGTGTGTGTGTGTGTGTGTGTGTGTGTGTGTGTGTGTGTGTGTGTGTGTGTGTGTGTGTGTGTGTGTGTGTGTGTGTGTGTGTGTGTGTGTGTGTGTGTGTGTGTGTGTGTGTGTGTGTGTGTGTGTGTGTGTGTGTGTGTGTGTGTGTGTGTGTGTGTGTGTGTGTGTGTGTGTGTGTGTGTGTGTGTGTGTGTGTGTGTGTGTGTGTGTGTGTGTGTGTGTGTGTGTGTGTGTGTGTGTGTGTGTGTGTGTGTTGAGCATTTCGGCGCGTAGAGCCCAAACGGCCGGGTCTATTGCGACGCGGGTGGCACCGTTCGATGCGGCAAAACGGCGCACAGATGTTGGTGCCAATCGCGGGTCGATCGGTGTCACGTGCCCCCAAGTGGACCTCTGCAAACAAACCGTGCAGAGCTGGAGTCGAACATGGGGCGACACCGACCCGATACTCGCAGGTCACGTGCAGTGTGCACATCACTCCGCAGTACATCCGCTTGTGGGGTCGGCGACCACGAGCGATGCACGCTGTAGCCCTAGGGGGTAAAACTGTATTAACGTAGGGTCCTCTGATCGCGGGAATTGTTAAGCTAGCGACACCAAATTTAGTGCACCGATAGGGCTCGAAGAGGGTCACCGTATCACTCTGGGTGCCGGGGTGCAGGGTGCACGTGCAAGCAGTTTACATCTATTTTTACGGCACGGCCGCTGGGGCTCGCCAGAGGCCCAAAAGTTGGCGTGATAATCAGCCTTGATTATGCATTAGCACAAAACGCATGCATTTTGAGACATTGTGGTGATTCCGAAGGGTGCACCTGGCACGTGCAGAGGGTACCCCGTGGCAGTGGCGGCTCTAGGTTTCGAGTTAATGGGGGGGGGGGGGAATTTCACTCCTTTTCGTCAGCGAAAAGTTGTTGACCTTGGGGGCGGGGGTGGCGTCGGGTCGTCAGCGCGAAGGGTCGGTAAGCGGGGGTGGGTCATCGAATCGTCAGCTCGAAGAATCGTTGAGCGGGGGGGGGGGGGGGTGGCGTCGGGTCGTCAGCACAAAGGTGGCGTCGGGTCGTCATCGTGAAAGAGTCATTGAGCGGTGGGGGGTGGGGGGTAAATCACGTCTTCCCGAAACAAATATCACAACCCCCCTGAACAGTTTGGGGAGGGGCAAAAACATACGTTTGCCTACCGATTTTTCGCTTGGGGAGGCAATTGCCTGTTTTGCCCTAACGTAGATCCGCTACAGCTGCCCTGTGATGCACTCCTCTGTTATTCACGGCGAACCACGCCTTCTAGAGCGCTACAATTTGGCTCGCGGGTGCATCAACACGTAAAATGGCCGTTTAGAACGTTTTTGACCAAATCGCGGTCAAGACTTGCACGTGCACGGGGTGTCCCCACAGGTGCCCCAACGCCATTGCGGCCGAACCAAACCTTTCACAGCGCTGTAATTCGGTAGGCTGGTGTAGCCCCACTTACAATGACGATTGACAGAGTTTTTGACCGAATTGGGGTCAAGACCTGCACGTACACAGGGTGCCCCTAGATACCCCTTGCCATTGCGACCGAAACACTTCTTTGAGAAGGCTGCAATTTGGTAGGCTGGTGCATCGGCACGCACCATCACAATTTTAATATATTTTGGTCGTGTTCGGATCAAGACCTGCACGTGCACGGGGTGGCCCCCCTAGTGGACCCTTCTCACATTGCGTCCGAAGCATGCCTTCCAAGACGCTGTGATTTGGTAGGCTGGTGCATCCGCACGCACCATGACGATTTCAAGCGTTTTGGCCGTTTTGGGCCCAAGGCCTGCACGTGCCTGGGGTGCGCCCCTTGCTGCCCCTTCCCATTGCGGCTGAACCACTTATTCTAGAGAGCTCCACTTTGGCAAGCTGGTGCATCAGCACGTGTCATGACCATAGCACGCGCTTTTGACCGTGTTGAGGTCAACACCTGCACGTCCTCAGGATGCACTTTTGCACCTCTGTCCCATTGTGGTCAAACCACGCCTTGCAGAGCCCTACAATTTGTCATGGATGTACATCGGACATCACCTCCGATTTTGGAACCCAAGTCAACGCACATCGGCGCTGGCTTGACTCTAGTTTAGGCTCAGAGGGACCGCAACTACTAGGGTTTATGTGGCGCCCATAACTTCTAGATAGCACGAAAAATCATGAAATGAATATCACCAACTACGCACTGAGACTAGGGAAACCAGGGAAAGGCAGAGAGATAGAGCCAGTGTAACAATTACATATAGCTGGCGCGTAAATGGCTGCGAAATGTACCTTGGCGAGGAAACGTAACACCTGCGATATATGCGACGAGTCATCATTCAGTAGGTCTTCCAGAATGATGACTCGTCGCATATAGACAGAACGACATACAGGCCAGCCTGAACTTTACCGAGCTACTTCCATGTATGAAATCCTCGACGCTAAAAGCCACGCTTTCAACATTTCTGATTTTGAATTACCCCTTTATCAGAACAATTGGTGTACATTTAATTGTGTACCTATGTAGAGGCGAAATTCGGCGATTCAACCATTCATCCACTCAGCCTGGATTAAAACATGGAAAATATCCAATGGCAGTGTCCGGTCTGATAACCTTTTTATGATTGGGGTTTTTGGGCGCAACGACTGCTTATGGTCACTTGGCGCCCATTAACCTTTAGTCTTTCCGCTTATTTTGACAGAGTGCAGCGAACACCGACAACTTGGCGATCCGTAATTCATTATGTTGCAATAACTTCAGGTCATTTACAAGTACTCAAAAAGTGCTTTGTTGTTTTGCCTGTGCAAGCACCAGCGTATGTCAGTGAGGATGGCGTGGTGGCTTTTAATGTCTATCTATGTTTGGGCAGGTGACGACCTTGAAAGGCAACTGGACGATGACCGGTGCGGAGAAGGCAGCCTGGCTGGAGCGCTTCTCCAGAGTAGCTTCTGTGGTGGCCTTCGCCATCTTCAACATCGTCTACTGGGCCTACTACCTCGGCCAATGAACTAGCTCCACTCCACGGCTGGGATCGCCGGCTGGACTCTAGCGGAATGATATCACTCGCCCGTCTTTCACCAGTCACCAGACAGAATCTGCCTTTCTTGAAGCTGCATTCAACCGATGAAGTGGCACTATGTTTTGGCTGCATCTGCAGTGCATATCGGTGATAACTTGTGACGTCAGTAGCAACCGGTGACGTCAGTGACGCTGAGGCACAGGATCCACCCTTCTTGAATATTTGGAATAGCACCGAATCACATTTGCAGATGTCGACCCTCAATATAGCATACCTCTTTGATTCATGCTACACTTGATAATAGGAGTCGGCGCGCCCTAAAGCCCCAATAAACAAGCACTTTATGATAATAATTGAGGCATATGGGCGCACCAGCCGCTTAGATCATGTGACCTTATTCTACACATATTATGTTGATACAATAATGACTTTGTTGAATACAATCGTTAATTGTGCTCAGCGTTGTGAGGAAAATCATTATGAGTACTATCGACACCATTGACCCTATCCTAAAATATTACTCTAAAAGTTGAAAAATTACCAAATGCAAATTATTCCGATATATTTCGAGCACAGCTCTTCGTCTGTCGTTAACCCTAAACCTAGTCGCACAATGCAGAAATCGTCTCAATTGCCTTATCTATGCCCACAAAATTCAAATAATGCACTCCGTGACTATTTCATATCCCACCCCTCAGTTCCAATATCCATCTCACGATTCACATCCAATCACAACATGCAATTCATACAGCAGCAAGCAGCTTGGGTTTAGGCATACAACATACATTCTAAAACATCTTACAAGTACCGCGTAGCTATCCACAATACCTAGTGTGGAAGAAGTTGCCATGATGTAGTATTGTCATTAATTTTAGGCCTCGCATCTCGAATGCAAATAGATTCAGCGATCCTCCTATCCGCTTCGTCTCTGCAGACACGCAGGATTCTGGCAGTCAAGGTGGTGTCATTGGGACTCAGTTCCGGATGTTTTTGAGTGACATGGTCCCCGAGTGGTGTATCCGCCTCCCCATTGATTCCACCCCTCCGATGTTCGTTATATCTCAGTCTCACTGGCTTGCTAGTCTCCCCTATATAATTATCCCCACAGTGACTACATGTCAATTCATAGACCACATTTTTAGTCCCACACTTCTTCTTCAGCCCCGCGTGGCACGAATGGCAGCGCCTACGTCCAGAGGGACATGGTAGTGGATTCAGACGTGACCTGACGAGCCGCTTCTTCAACGTATTGCTGTTGGTCCAGGCTATTTCAACTGGGAGACCCGAGCTTCTTGCCACGCTCTTCACCTGTGCCGCCACCCTGTCGCTGATAAAGGGTAGCCTGATGTAGGCGTTCTCCTTTCTCTTCTCCTGTATCTGTTGTCTCCTATGTTCTTGCTCCTCTCTTCCTCTGTCTCTACCTGTTTCATACGTCCTTCGTTCTCTCCTGATGTGCTCCTTGACCATTTTCTCTGGATAACCATTCTTAGTGAAGAGATTTCTCATCTTCTCGAGCCCTCTGTGTCTCGCTGCTGTGCCCGAGCCTATTCGGATCGCTCGGGTTATCTGTGACGTCAGTACGGCTCTTTTTGTTGCCATTGCATGTGCCGAGTCATACGGCAGGATGATTGGTGCCGCCGGCAGGATGATAGGTTTAACATGCAGTTCAGTGCTGTAGGAACCGTCTTCCCTCACACAGATCCATGTGTCCAGATACGGAATCGCTCCACTTGTGTCCGACCGCTCGATCGTGAGTAAGATGGACGCATGTCTCGAGTTTAGGAAGTCCAGGTATTCCGACAGAGACTCGCTGCCATTGACCCACAGGCCCCACACGTCATCAATGTATCTTACATACATCTCAGGTTGTGGCCTGTCCACCTGCATAGCCTCGGCTTCCAACCTGCCCATGAACACTATTGCTAGAGATGGAGCAATGCGGGAACCCATAGCAATGCCGTCTGATTGCTTGTAGAATGTCTCATTGAATCGGAAGTAGTTGTTTTGTAAACAATGTGTAAGTAGGGCCTCAACATCTTCTGGAGCTAGTCCGAACAGATTCAGCTCATCCTTGTGCTCGTGAATCAGCTCCATAACCGCTTGTATCGCCTCGTCAGTGGGCACATTGCCATACAAATTCTTGACATCAATGCCGAAAGCAATGCTGCCAGCAGGAAAACCCATCGGGTATTTCTCTCTCAGTGTATCCAGAAAGTCTCCTGTGTCCTTCAAATGAGCAGGCACGTACTTCAGCAACTGCGATGTTATTTGCTCTAGCAGCCACCCCAGTCTGTCTATAGGATCATCTATCCCGGAAACTATCGGTCTCAACGGCTCGCCCTCCTTATGGGTTTTGGGCAAGCCATACAATTCGGCGCAGCGGGAGTGATGTGGACGGATTGCCGCTACAGTATCTTTGCCAATCTTGTCCTTAATTATTTCTGATATGATCCTCTTTGTTAGTGATTCCGTTTTCGCAGTATGATTCTGTTCCACTTGTTCATATGAGTTCATTATTTCCTCGCCCTTGGCCACATAATCTTCCCTATTCATGACGACTAGACCTTTGCATTTATCTGAGGGTTTCACCACTACAGTGTCATCTCGCCTTAGCTCATCTAGCTCAGCTCTCGCCTCTGCAGACGTATTCGGTACCGGTCTGGGTGCGTTACGGTAAATGGCCAAGATTCTATGCTTAAGGGTTCCCATTGCCCTCCTTATGGCCCAAGCTGCTGATTCTGCAGAGTGGAACAGAATCCTACTGCGAAAACGGAAGCACTAACAAAGAGGATCATATCAGAAATAATTAAGGACAAGATTGGCAAAGATACTGTAGCGGCAATCCGTCCACATCACTCCCGCTGCGCCGAACTGTATGGCTTGCCCAAAACCCATAAGGAGGGCGAGCCGTTGAGACCGATAGTTTCCGGGATAGATGATCCTATAGATAGACTGGGGTGGCTGCTAGAGCAAATAACATCGCAGTTGCTGAAGTACGTGCCTGCTCATTTGAAGGACACAGGAGACTTTCTGGATAAACTGAGAGAGAAATACCTGATGGGATTTCCTGCTGGCAGCATTGCTTTCAGCATTGATGTCAAGAATTTGTATGGCAATGTGCCCACTGACGAGGCGATACAAGCGGTTATGGAGCTGATTCACGAGCACAAGGATGAGCTGAATCTGTTCGGACTAGCTCCAGAAGGTGTTGAGGCCCTACTTACACATTGTTTACAAAACAACTACTTCCGATTCAATGAGACATTCTACAAGCAATCAGACGGCATTGCTATGAGTTCCCGCATTGCTCCATCTCTGCAATAGTGTTCATGGGCAAGTTGGAAGCCGAGGCTATGCAGGTGGACAGGCCACAACCTGAGATGTATGTAAGATACATTGATGACGTGTGGGGCCTGTGGGTCAATGGCAGCGAGTCTCTGTCGGAATACCTGGACTTCCTAAACTCGAGACATGCGTCCATCTTATTCACAATCGAGCGGTCGGACACAAGTGGAGCGATTCCGTATCTGGACACATGGATCTGTGTGGGGGAAGACGGTTCCTACAGCACTGAACTGCATGTTAAACCTATGGCGGCACCAATCATCCTGCCGTATGACTCGGCACATGCAATGGCAACAAAAAGAGCCGTACTGACGTCACAGATAACCCGAGCGATCCGAATAGGCTCGGACACAGCAGCGAGACACAGAGGGCTCGAGAAGATGAGAAATCTCTTCACTAAGAATGGTTATCCAGAGAAAATGGTCAGGGAGCACATCAGGAGAGAACAAAGGAAGTATGAAACAGGTAGAGACAGAGGAAGAGAGGAGCAAGAACATAGGAGACAACAGAGAAAGGAGAAGAGAAAGGAGAACGCCTACATCAGGCTACCCTTTATCAGCGACAGGGTGGCGGCACAGGTGAAGAGCGTGGCAAGAAGCTCGGGTCTCCCAGTTGAAATAGCCTGGACCAACAGCAATACGTTGAAGAAGCGGCTCGTCAGGTCACGTCTGAATCCACTACCATGTCCCTCTGGACGTAGGCGCTGCCATTCGTGCCACGCGGGGCTGAAGAAGAAGTGTGGGACTAAAAATGTGGTCTGAATTGACATGTAGTCACTGTGGGGATAATTATATAGGGGAGACTAGCAGGCCAGTGAGACTGAGATATAACGAACATCGGAGGGGTGGAATCAATGGGGAGGCGGATACACCACTCGGGGACCATGTCACTCAAAAACATCCGGAACTGAGTCCTAATGACACCACCTTGACTGCCAGAATCATGCGTGTCTGCAGAGACGAAGCGGATAGGAGGATCGCTGAATCTATTTGAAATTAATGACAATACTACATCATGGCAACTTCTTCCACACTAGGTATTGTGGATAGCTACGCGGTACTTGTAAGATGTTTTAGAATGTATGTTGTATGCCTAAACCCAAGCTGCTTGCTGCTGTATGAATTGCATGTTGTGATTAGATGTGAATCGTGAGATGGATATTGGAACTGAGGGGTGGGATATGAAATAGTCACGGAGTGCATTATTGGAATTTTGTGGGCATAGATAAGGCAATTGAGACGATTTCTGCATTGTGCGACTAGGTTTAGGGTTAACGACAGACGAAGAGCTGTGCTCGAAATATATCGGAATAATTTGCATTTGGTAATTTGTCAACTTCTAGAGTAATATTTTAGGATAGGGTCAATGGTGTCGATAGTACTTTGTTGAATACAATTGTATTTTGAAATGATTGTGTTGAATACAATTTTATTTTGAAATGATTTCGTTGAATACAATTTGATTTTGAAATGATTTTGTTGAATAAAATTTGATTTTTAAATGATTTTGCTGAATACAAATTGATTTGGACATGATTTTGTTGAATAAAATGGTTAATTTTGTGGTGCCACTTCAATCAAGGTCGCTAGTCGGGTTATCTTCTATCTGTCAATCTGCGAGTAACTCAGGTCTCGCGAGCGAACTATTTTGCCCCCCGAAGCCTTTACGCAAAATCTCGAAAGCCACAGCCACAACCGCCCTAGAAATCAGGACACCCACACACGATTTCTATATGCGTCGGCAAAATAAAAAAAATTACTCGCGTGATTTCGCAATACCTCGCAGATCACTATACTTATCGCCATAAAAAATGTAAGACCCTCTCTCACATCGGTTGTTTGTTGGCAGAAGGAAACCGTGGGGTCACATTTGGTTCGCCTGACATATTAGATTTTATATTTATGATACTAAAATACTATGACAGCTGAAAATTTCCTATATAGTATCATCAAAAGTATCATCAAATCAAATCACCAAAAGTACATGTCACACCACTATATAAGGAACATCATTCCACCAAATAGGTAGATTAATATTTTATGTTTTCAAAATTACATGCCACTTTACCGAGGCCAATGCCCATTTTTAACAACATTTTGTTTTATTAATTTTACCGAAATTGAAATGCCTTCTGATCTTTTAAAGATAAATGTTGACCTATTGATTTATTTGTCTGCATTATCTTATGACACATGTATGGTATCAAATTGATCGCGTCACAATTTAAAAGTGAAATAACAACTTTGGGGATTATTTCGATAATAAAATTTGGAAATTTAAATATATGTACTTATATATGGTGAAGAACGGTATGAACCATCTCTATATCTGGCGCTTTTCTTTCGCACTGTGACAATGTCCCTGAAATAAATCGCCGACACTAAATAGGTCGCCGTTGGGTGCATAAATGAACTTTCGATTTAATTGCCATTTTTTCGATTGTTTGTTGATTGTTTTGAGATAAAAAAAATTATAAGCATTGTAAATATACAGCCAGAGTCCAAACAATGCAAAACTCCTACTGTTGAAAATATATGAACCAGTATCATCATCATCATCACGCTTATTTTGCATCACAAGTAGTGACAAACTCCAACAGCAGTGGTCAGTGCGCACACACATCACTGCACAAAAACAGAGCATCACGATATTATACACTACAACATCAAGGTCTCAACATCAAGGCTACAAGGTCAGCATCACCATAAGGCGCAGCAGAAGACGGGCAGTTTCATCTGTGCGCAATGCCAAAAAAAAAACGGAGTGAATCAACGACTCCATCAGGCTCTGACCGGGGATGGATCACTTCTGGGTCGATGTGCCCCGAGGCCACAGACAGAAAGAACATTTTCCCAATTATAATTACAAATGCTATGCACGAGCCCCAGAAACGATCCATCCAGCTGGGAAGGGTCAACAGCTAGAACGGCTAAGCCTCGCGTCATGGCTCTGGACAGCCTGTGCTCTGACTTAAAGGGAATGTTTCACCTTTGTATTGGTTTTGAACTGACATAGACATTATCTTTGGTCATTATTGAAATGTCTAAATTATTAAAGGGACTATCCCACCTTAACAATATATTTGAGTTGAGTTAGCCATTTTGATGGCTTGGCATTGAAATTAAGTATGGTAGCAGTAAAACAACCACAATGATCTAATCAAAAAGATATTCGAGTTTGATTTTGACATCTGTAAAAAATAAGGCCCATGTGTATTTGAATAGGGCCTCTAAACCGACAGCGTCGTTTCTCTTTACCCAACTGGTAATGATAGTCGACTTGTTTTAAGGTGAACCTTGGAGATATTTGCTACGTTTCAATGGTTCGGTAGTTGGTTTGTTTTGTATTCAAAGCGCCAGAATTGTCTCGAAATAATTGTGCCCATTCTTTGGCAGCGTAAAGTATTTCTGTGTAGCTCTCTAAAGCTCAATATGACGTCATCAACCCAAATATTAAAACTTAACTTTTTATAAAATTGAGCACTGTTTGCGGGAAACATATGTCATAATCGTGTTCGGCAGCTATTACTTCATGTTGTGCATCACAAGCGGCGTACATTTGACAACATTTGGGAAGGTGGGACAGTCCCTTTAAAGGGAAATAATGACCTTTTGATTTTGTTAGCAACAATTTCTTAGGCTACCGTTATGGTTTTAAAATTATTTTATTTAAATTTAAGAATTAAATAAAATTATTCCCAAATTCAAAGTTGTAAGTTTGGCAAAAATACAAAACAAGTACCTTGTGTACTTCATGAAGGTCATTGACAAATTCGTCCTCCCTACCATTGTTTACAACGATTGCGGTATTTTTGGAGGCTCTGTGACGTTTCCGATCAAACTGATCCGTGAAGCAATCCGTGAAGCATCCGTGATGCATGACTGACTATCAGTATAAATCATGAATAACAACAACATGCAAACTACACCAACTCGAATGAAATAAGGGCGGAATTATTTGAACCCCAGGCAAGCTAGTATTCGCAAAGCAATCGGCACTGCGCAGTGCGCCACAATAGCAAAAGGCGAGGGAAAGCATAATGGATACAATATTATTACGTCATAAGTTTCTGAAGTGTCAACTACTATGAAATACAGTGATAAAATACCTTTAATAATGATTAACAAGAAAATTCAAACTTAAAAACAATAATTTGAATACGTCTTTAATTAGCTTTCAACTCAAAATCAGATATATTTTGCAATGCTAAACAAGAATGGCACCAGTGACGTCATTAACAAAGCCTGCTACGGGACTTGGGTATACTAATCAGGAACAACTCGCCACAATGGTTAAGTGCGCCGAGAAGTATGACAATGACACTGTAAACAAATCGCCGACGAAAATAGGTAGCCGTCGATGTGCATCGATGAGCTTCGGATTTAATTGCCAGTTCTGTGTTATTGTTTGTTAGTTTTTTGGGGAAAAAATCTTATTTTTCATGATAATATAAAGCATAGTGTTATACACAGCCACAGACAAATTATACAAAACTTCTAATGTTGAAAACAAATGAATCGATTTGCAAAAATTGAGGGTCGCAACCACTAACTATGCCGCCGTTGATGTGCATCGATGAGCTTCCGATTTTATTGCCACTTTTTCCAATCGCTGTTAGTTTTAGAAGATCGCCGGGCATATAATCACAACAAGCAGAACGCACAATATATTTTCCACTCCATTGCGTAAAAAAGCAATACGGGAAAGCCCGCAGTTTGATGAGGACCAAAAGTACTTGCAAGTACCGATCGTTAAAAGTGTGGAACGCTTATCAACTATAACTTGAAATATCTTTCGGTAGGGAAGTTTTCATGCAAATTGTGATGAATTTACAATATATTTTGGCCTCGTCTGGCGATTTCAAGTGCTAACTCCATTTTTGTGGGAAAAGGTCATTATTTCCCTTTAAGGTTATTTTCCCCAAAACTTATCCGTTTTAAGCCATTGAATTTCGAATTTGCCAAATGGGGTCTATGGTAGTGCCGCCGCTGACTGGCTGACAGCCACTTCAAGATTGTTGGCCCTGGAAGTCAGACGACCTGTATTTTTCGGACCTTGGCGAGTACGATGTAAACAACGATGAACGCGATAGGTGCGGTCCAAGTTGAAGTTTTTCGCGTTGTTCGAAGTCTCAGTTATGGATTGATTATTTGTTTGAATAAAGATTGAGCTATCACAATGCCTTGCAATGGTCATTGTGTTCTGTGCGGGAGAAGACCAAGACACAGTTCCACAATGTTTGTATTTAAGTCGCCAGAATTGTCTGAAACGATTGTGCCATTTTTTGTCAGCGTAAAGGTTTTCTCTAAAGCTCTCTATAGCTCAATAATGACGTCATCATCCAAAATTAAAAAACAAATTAATTTGTATAAAGTTAAGTGACTTTTCGAGATAAAAAATATCACCAGCGTTTTCAGCAGTACTTACTTCATATTTTCGACTACAACCAGCGTATATTTGACAACTTTCAGAAAGGTGAGATTTAGTGTTGGTGGCTGCATTTTAGTGTTTTGTAGCACCCCATCTACAATAACCTTAACCTTGATTTGTATACTCGGTCCTGTGTACGCGGCGCGGCATGGCGCACGTTTCTGTGTCGTTATAAGAGGAATATAATTTGTGTTACTTGCTCATGTCTGTGGCGACCGAAAAGGAAGAACTGAACATGGCTCGGCCGGTCGGCAACACCCAAGAGTGAACAGACCTACGTGTTGGACACGAGCGGCGAGACGGTCGACTTTTGGGCTCTGGTATGTGTGTCGAGACGTGAGTGAGCAGTAGAAGACTTGCGCAGACTAAAGTACTCGTTTTTCATTGCCAAGTGTCTAATTGTCAATCATATCAGATCCTGTTGCTCGTTGCATGCCGTCGTTGCTCAAGACACTGCTGCTTGCAATGAAATAAGGCGGCGGGGACGTATTTAATTGACTAGCCCACTTGTATGTCCCCGGTCAAGGTCGCCGTGGTGTAACAGGTAGAGCCTGTACCTGTGAGCGTGGGAGCCGGGTTCGAAACCCGGGTGGCGCCAGTGATTTTATCGGCACCATGGCTGGTGAGCATGATTTTGCCGCTGCTATTTCAAGTCTCACAGCACCGCTTAGGGAACAAGCGGAAGCTGCCAACCAGCGTGAACAACGAATGGCTGACCTCGTCACCCAGGCTTTGCAGGGCAGGCCACGGGGCGCGTCTGTAGGCGGCGCTGTCCTCAGGACGTCGGAAGCTGCGGCCAGCAAACCTCGCCTGCTGCCATCAGCGACTCCAGCTCCGCGGCTAGTCTCCACAGCCAGTCTCAGAGAGTTCGCAGCATGGCGTGAAAAGTACCGACGCTGCTCACAGGTCTGCTCTGCTCACAGGTCTCGATACCCTCTCTGCTCCAAAACAGCGTGCAGCGTTACTGGCACTCCTCGACGAGTGGGCGAGTCGTGCTTTACTCTCTCGGCGTGGAGGATGACACACCAGTGAACGACCTGCTGGACAAGATGGAGAAACACCTGCGAAGTCATAGGAGCTTCCTTCTCGACAGGAAAGAGTTATACACAAGACAGCAAGCAGACGGCGAGCCCTTCGACGATTACCTCGTCACCATCAAAGAGTTGGCGGAATTCTGCGATTTCTGCACTCACTGTATGGACGACAGGCTCCGAGACAATCGTCACAGGCATCCGTTGCGACGAAACGGTGCGCTTACTTCTGGCTGAACCGTCGCTGACGCTGCAGAAGACGATCGACATCTGCAGTGCGAAGGAAAATCCCCGGCAGAACACCGAGGCGATCCGTCGGAACCACGCTCGCCCCGTGTCCGCATACCGGCGTGATCGAAGCCGAGACAGTAGAGGCGGCCGGGACTGCCAAGACATGCGAGACAGCCGAGGGAGACAACCCAGTCGAGATAATCCGGGACAACCGAGGCAGATGAGACGACCGTTCGCCCAGCCGTAGCAAGCGATGCGGCTACTGTGACGGACCATGGCACCCGAAGGGGCAGCTGGCCTCCTGTTCTGCCAGAAACAGCACGTGCCATACGTGTGGCTACACGGGTCACCCGAAGGGGCAGCTGGCCTCCTGTTCTGCCAGAAACAGCACGTGCCATACGTGTGGCTACACGGGTCACCCGAAGGGGCAGCTGGCCTCCTGTTCTGCCAGAAACAGCACGTGCCATACGTGTGGCTACACGGGTCACCCGAAGGGGCAGCTGGCCTCCTGTTCTGCCAGAAACAGCACGTGCCATACGTGTGGCTACACGGGTCACCCGAAGGGGCAGCTGGCCTGTTCCGCCAGAAACAGCACGTGCCATACGTGTGGCTACACGGGTCACCCGAAGGGGCAGCTGGCCTCCTGTTCTGCCAGAAACAGCACGTGCCATACGTGTGGCTACACGGGTCACCCGAAGGGGCAGCTGGCCTCCTGTTCTGCCAGAAACAGCACGTGCCATACGTGTGGCTACACGGGTCACCCGAAGGGGCAGCTGGCCTCCTGTTCTGCCAGAAACAGCACGTGCCATACGTGTGGCTACACGGGTCACCCGAAGGGGCAGCTGGCCTCCTGTTCTGCCAGAAACAGCACGTGCCATACGTGTGGCTACACGGGTCACCCGAAGGGGCAGCTGGCCTCCTGTGCTGCCAGAAACAGCACGTGCCATACGTGTGGCTACACGGGTCACCCGAAGGGGCAGCTGGCCTCCTGTTCTGCCAGAAACAGCACGTGCCATACGTGTGGCTACACGGGTCACCCGAAGGGGCAGCTGGCCTCCTGTTCTGCCAGAAACAGCACGTGCCATACGTGTGGCTACACGGGTCACCCGAAGGGGCAGCTGGCCTCCTGTTCTGCCAGAAACAGCACGTGCCATACGTGTGGCTACACGGGTCACTACGCGTCTATCTGCAAGAGGTCCAAATGGAAGAACACACGGTCAAGTTCCAGGGAACAACGTTCATCCGACAGTCTCCGTGTTAATGACGTGCGCATCCAAGGAGTGACAGCAAATACAACACCGCAAGTTTCCCTTCTGGACAGTCATCAGGGAGTTCAGGGATCACTGCTGTGGACACCAGACACCGGAGCCGAGATCTCCGTCATTGGCACCAAAGAAGCAGAGCGGATCGGCGTCGACATATAACAGCTGTCGCAGCCGGCTGACAGACTACTAGCCGCTGGAGGGCATCAGCTGAGGTGCTCCGGTTCGTTCCAGTGCAAGTTCACCATGGGACATTGCCAGACAGCCGCCACCGTAACTGTTGTTCCAAGCCTGGACGGAGCCCTCCTGTCCCAGTACGACTCCATTGCCGTGGGAATCATCTCGCCGAACTTCCCGAGACAGATCTACGGTGTCACCGGCGCTGTGAAGACGCAACAGTCCGCTGATCAGATGACCAGAACACCGATGACTCCACAGACTGCTGGAGCGACGAGTGTCACCTCATCTCTTCCAACATGGCATCCAGACGGAGGAGATCCAACCCTAACGCAGAAGAAACGACACCTGGAGGCCCTGAAGGCGGCGTTCCCGAGAGTGTTCAGCACCCAGCCACCACTGAAGCAGATGTCAGGTGGTCTGATGCGGATCGAGCTACGGCCAGACGCTCGTCCGTACGCTGTGACAGCCGCCAGACACATCCCGTACGCAGGGAGAGACATCAAGCGTCAGCTGGACGAACTGCTCGCGCAAGATGTCATCACGCCTGTGGCACACCCAACTGAGTGGTGCCACGCGATGGTCCCGGTACCGAAACCGCCAACAGACGACGGAGGTGACGGCAAGGCTTCCGTGCGGATGTGCGTGAACCTCACCAGGCTCAACACCTACGTTCGACGTGGCGCAGTGCCCACACCCAGTCACCACGCCTCACGATGCCGCCACTAGGATCGAGCAAGGCAGCCGGTTCTTCACGAAGTTGGACGCGAAGTCCGGATATTTCCAGATACCGATCGCAGAGGAAGACCAGGACCTGACGTGTTTGATTACACCTTGGGGTCGCTTCAAGTTCAAGCGCGCAGTCATGGGCCTCTGCACCTCCGGAGACGAGTACGGAAGACGTGGCGATGCAGCGCTGGCCGGCGTGCTAAAGACGAGTACGGTGGTGGACGACATCCTGGCCTACAACTACTCAACTCACCTCCAGCATGTCATCCGGATCCTTCAGAGATGCGACAGCCACAGTATCACGCTGAACCCGGCGAAGGTGACGTTCGCCGCTGAGACGCTGGACTTCTGCGGCTATGTCATCAGCCCTGGCGGATATACAGCAGACCAACGGAAGGTGCGGGTGATATCACACTTCCCCGTCCCACAGAACATCACCGACTTGGGAAGCTGCATGGATGAACCAGCTCGGAGCGTTCTTGACGGACACGGCCAGGGCAGCCGAACCCCTACGAGACCTTCTGAGACCCCAGAACCACTGGACGTGGACTTCAGTGCACCAGGCAGCGTTCGAAGCCGTCAAAGAAACGCTGGTCGCACCTCCGGTTCTGGCGTACTTCAACCCGTCACTCCCCACAGCCACACACACAGGGGCATCACGACTCCGTGGTCTGGTATATGCCCTACTGCAGCGTCACGACCAAGAGTGGAAGCTAGTGCAGTGCAGCTCCAGATTCTTGAGCGAAGTTGAGTCACGCTACGCGGTCATCGACCTAGAGATGCTGCCACTCACCTGGGCAGTTCGAAAGTGCTACGTCTACTTGGCAGGAATGCCAGAGTTCAGCATCATCACAGACCACAGGCCGTTGATACCCATTCTATACAACAAGTCTCTGGTGGAGATAGACGACCCGAGACTCCAGCGGCTGAGGGAAAAGCTCATGGCATACACCTTCACGGCGGTGTGGAAAGCAGGGAAGAGCCATCAACTCCCAGACGCACTGTCAAGAGCTCCGGTGGATCGTCCAACTGCTGGCGACGAAGAAGCAGAACACGAAGTGGCTCACCAGACGCGCAGCGTCCTGCTGGCGCAGATCATCAGAGACGTCGACGAAGACGGAGCGGGAACTCCACCGTTCCAGGATGCTATCCTTGTCAAGGTCAAGGAAGCTGCCAGAACGGATGAAGCATACTAGAAGCTGGCTGAAGCGGTTCTGCATGGATTCCCCGAATACAAGGCGGACCTTCCAACCCTGGTTCGTCCCTAATGGAACGTCCGTGAGCGACTCGCCATGGACGACGGACTGCTCGTTTGCGGTGCACGACTCGTCATCCCGCACAGCCTCCGACGAGAAGTGCTAGAACGCCTGCATGACAGCCATCAATGCGTTGACCGGACGAAGCGGCGCGCCAGACAATCGGTGTACTGGCCACACATCGATCAAGACATCCACAACCATGTGACGTCATGTCGACTGTCACGAGAGACTGTCCAGCCAGCCGAAAGAGCCACTCATGACCGACCCTCTGCCGACGAGTGTTTCAGTCAGTGTCAGCAGACTTCTTCCACTACGCAGGGAAGACTTTCCTTGTGTACGCTGATCGGCTCTCTGGCTGGCCAATCGTCATCTCCTGCAAGAGGGAAGCGACGTTACAGACCCTCGTCTGTTCTCTTCGCGAGATCTTCTCTTCCACAGGCGCGCCGAACGTCTTGAGAAGTGACGGAGGTCCGCAGTTCTCCGCACACCACACGAGGGACTTCCTCAAACGCTGGGGAGTCAGGCACGTCCTCTCAAGTCCGCACTACCCACAGGCAAACGGTCATGCCGAATCTGCAGTCAAACTGGTCAAGCGACTCCTGCAGAAGACGTCGGTGGCCCGAAACACGGACTGTGACGAGTTCGCTCGAGGTATCCTAGAGATCCGGAACACACCTCGGACGGACGGACACTCTCCCGCCCAAGTCCTATATGGTCATCCGGTTCGGTCGGCAGTCCCGATCCACCACCGCGCCTTCGACAAAGCCTGGCAGAAGGCCGCAGAGGACTGCGACCGAAAGGGGGAGGAAGTGAAGAGAGCGGCTGAAGAAGCATACAACGACGGGGTCAAGCCGCTGCACGCATTACGTATCAGAGCGCACGTATCTGTCCAGGACTCAACCACTGGCTTATGGGACAAGATGGGTCAAGTGGTAGGCATCGGACGTCACAGAGATTACCTCATTAAGCTACCCAGCGGCCGTATCCTGCGACGTAACAGAAGATTTATTCGCCCATACCGTCCGTTCCTCGCGACGCAAGGAGACCCCGCTCGCAGACGCGACTAAGACGCAGCACCTGCTCGGAAAACGGTGCGGTTCTCGGAGGAGCCACATGCGACGGCACCGCGTCGGAGCGGCCGACGGCGGCAGCCCCCAGAGCCTTCAGGTCGACTCGAAGCCGAAGACCTACAGGTCGACCCGGGGGAGGTGTGAGATTTAGTGTTGGTGGCTGCATTTTAGTGTTTTGCAGCACGCCATCACACAATAACCTTAACCTTGATTTGTATACTCAGTCCTGTGTACGCGGCGCGGCATGGCGCACGTTTCTGTGTCGTTCTAAGAAGAATATACTTTGTGTTTCTTGCTCATGTCTGTGGCGACCGAAGGAAGAACTGAACAGGTGAAACATTTTCTTTAACCCTCGCCCGGGTAGGGCAAAATCACTACGTGTTCGGGTAGGGGCGGGGGTTGGTACGACTCCCCCCCCCCCCCCTTAGCGTTTCGCCCCTAATTGAGCTAGAGCTTCGATTCAAAGACGAGCGTGTTGCTTGTGACGATAGGAAGCCGCTGATACCCTATTTAAGGTCTTAGGTCATTAGGTGACCTCTGAGGGCATGTCAATGACCCAAAAGTAATACAAATTGTAAATGCGTATACATTGAATTTTATCGAGCTAGAATCGTGAATGAGCAAAACACAATGCTTAATGGGTGCCAAATTCGTAATTAGCGTCACAAAATGTCCTAAAAACTGCCAAATTCCAAAAAGGTCATGTCATGTCATCTGAGATCAGTGACCTCGGTTGACCTGTGGAAGCACATGACCCCCAGTGGAACATATAATAAAATGGATCCCAAATTTGAAATCAGCGTCACAAAATGTCCTAGAACCCGTCAGAAGCCCAAAAAAGTAATCTGAGGTCAACGGAGGTCAATGGCCTCAGTTGACCTCTGAAAAGGTCAATCAAGGTCACAATCTCAGTGGAAACCACAACTGTCGCCTGTAAACACCTGTGCATATGCTTCTGAACAACAAACACTCGAAAACTGCACAAGTTACAAGCATCGATACTGCGGGACGCCAGTTGCGCCTGACATGACCATGAGAAACAGGTCATAGGTCACGGGTCATGTGGGTTAGAAATTAAAAATTTCAGAGTATGTGGGATTTTTTATTCTTCAAAAGTAGGGTACTGAAAGTTGTATCGAAATCGGTTGGAAACTACGCGAGTTATTCCAGAAAAACCGAGGGGGTGGCATCCATCCCCTACCCCGGCGAGGGTTAAAGGGAAATATTCACCTTTTGATTGTTTTAGCAACAATTTCTTGGCTTCCGTTATGGTATACAAATGATGTGGTCTAAATTTAAGAATGATAAAAAATATTCCCTAATTAAAAGTTGGAAGTTTGGACAAATTAAAAAGCAAGTACCACAGATAACAGAAGACCTCGATTTGAAACGAAATTTTAGGCCTCTTATTTTAGAGCCGAAATTTGAAACGGAGCTGTTAAGCTGATACACTGTTATGTCTCGGCTCGTGAAAATGCGAGTCCAGCACCGTCATTCACTGCTGTGCAGCTGTGCTTAAAATAAGAGGCATAATATTTCGTGTCAAATCCAGGTCCCCTGTTATCTGTGCAAGTACATATACTTCTTTCGGAGTTCATGATCAATGTTTTCCCTCCACTAGCGAAACGCGACATATCTGGCGCTTTTGTATCAATCTGTTCAACGTTGAATACCTCTCGTTTCTCAACAAATCGCATACACTAAATAGGTCGCCGTCCGGGGCCAAACTAAACTGCCGATTTCAATGCACTTTTCCAAATGATTGTTGATTGTTCATAAAGGTTTGGCTCATATTCGCAAAAGATAGAGTGCATGAAACATATTGCATACCTTCATGATAAATAGCAATGCGTAGGGAGGCTAATTTACTTAATTCGTTACCGAGTACCTACTTGCTGAGTACCGACCGTTATAAGCGTGGATCGCTTATCAACTATACCTTGAAATATATTTCGGTAGGAATGTTTATATGCAAAATATGATCAGTTTACAATATATATTGGTCTCGTCTATCGATTTCAAGTAATAACTCCATTTGTGTCGAAAAAGGTGAATATTTCCCTTTAAAGGGAATAGTTCACCTTTAACATGGGGTTTTGAACTTAGATAGCAGATTAGTAGAGCAGATCGAACAATGGGTTGTGTGAAAAAATTTCGCTCCCTACGTCAAGTAATTTCGACACAGGACTAGTGGGCCCCTTTTAGAAGAAGTTTCATTTCCCCGAAACTTGTGTCGGATCCTCACAACGGTTGTTTACGTTACAAGCAGCCAGCGTATTAGACTGTCGAGGTGGGCGTCATTCTATTTTATCTTGGGGAGAGAGCACTTCGTTATGGCCCATGGTCCTGCTGCACCGATTAGTCATCAAACTGGTGCTGAATATGTAGTATTTGGTGCGCGTGACCGATTTTTCTGTTGGAAGCGCGAGATGTCTTTTCCTACATCAGCGCCCTCTCTATTGTTTCCTGTAACTTGTATATTTCGCAAATATTTAGCAAAAATATCCATACGAATCAATAACATGGTAATGCTAAATTAACAACTAATTTTAGTGGCACTCAAAAATACTTTATTTCCATGCAATTCATATGTATCATTACTTGCTTGATTGTTATAATTCTTGGAACCGCAGAACACCGAAATTATGCCGGTATTGTTAGGGGTAGTTAAGGGTTTGCAGAGAGCCTGCCGCTGGGGCTGCCGCTGGGGCTACCGCTGGGGCTGCCGCTGGGGCTGCCGCTGGGGCTGCCGCTGGGGTCGCCGCTGGGGTCACCGCTGGGGCCAGCGCTGGGGACGGCGCTGGGGCCAGCGCTGAGGTCAGCTTCGCGGCTTACACAGGCCAGCGCCGACAGTGTGCTGCTGTTGAGGCCGACTGGACTCGCGGCTCGCTCCATGATCCTCTGCTGCACCAGCTGCTGGTCCATGGCGTACATGATGACTCGTTGCGCACCTTTTTCCACGTCGTCAGATCTGCCCCTGTTCAGGAGCAGGATCGTGGACGCGTTGACCTGCGCGACGCCCATGATAAAAAAGAAGGCCGCAGTCGGCCAACGGGTGAGGGTCGGCTTGTACATGTAGTATTCGGTGATGGCGTCCATGACGTCCACGCCGCCATTCGTCGCGTTATAGTATAGCACAATTTCCGGCTTGCTGGTGCGGCTGTCTAAAAGTGTGGCCCGGTGCTGCGTGGATACAGCCAGCACCAGCTTGCCGGCCTTAGGGCACTGGGACACCAGAGTCACGTCGTTCCGGAAGCAGAACTGGCTGGTGTTCACCAGCCGAGCCCGGGCGTCCGTCATCTCCTTCGGCAGGGGCTTGCGCCGCTTGTTGATGGTGCCAACCACAGTCAGCCGGTCGGCCAACGGCTCCTCCGCCAGAGGCACCGACGTAAAGTATCGATCCGTCGTTATGTTGCGTCCAGTGCCGGTGACGTCTTCCACCATGTACTTGACCATGGCCGGCACTGTTTCGAAGCATGCGGCCGGTGGGGACAGCTCAGGTTCCGCTGGCCGTCCACTGTACGGCCACACTTTCCACATGTAGCGGAATTTTGCGTCGGCGACTGTACGGAGCAGCATACCGTACTTTCCGGGCTTGCTCGGCATGTACATCCTGAATGGGCATCGCCCCCGGAAACGGACCGGGGGACGGAAACGGACCGAAACGGACAAAAAGGGCATGACATGACTTCATTAAAACTATCGTCGATAGTCAGACACTCTGACGGCCGGAAGTGTCAATGCAGGTTGCGGTCCACCTCGTTGAAATTTTATCGCAAGTGGCAGAACTTGTCGTCCTTGCGTCGATCCTCCCTGGTGTCGATGTAGTCGAAGGACAGCAGCTGGAGCAGCTTCGAGAACCGTTTGCAGCCCATGGTGGCTCTGAACACAGCAGGCCCGGTCGACGGAGAAAACAGCTGCGTGACAGTCAGCCGACTGTAGAAGCCACGTAGGATGCACATTGCACAGGCCGAAGAAGGCGCACATTTATGTGTGAGTGACATCCTGAAGCCTGTGCGCCGTCTTCTCAGTGGTGGTGCTGCTGCAGGTAGCCTCTTACCTCTATCGCTCACGCTGCAGTCTCACGTTGTTATGGCGCACGATCTTCTCTATTACGTTGACAATGATAAACAGCTTGAAGGCGTGAGCCTCGTGGATGGTGTTTCTGGCTCGCCATGCACACCGGCTGCCTGGGTCAGGATGTTGGTTGGGTCCCGGCGACGGCGCGTGGACGGCGGAGTGGTGAGCCACTCGGTGGTGACAGCTCGCCGGCCGTCACGTACGACGTATGGCCCGGCGTCTCTCGGCGGCTGAGGCTGAAAGTCAGCCTGGTGCAGGATCTGTTGTGACCTGGTCAGCTGGGGCCTGCTGATTGGCGGCGCTGGGTCTGCGTCAGACTCGTCAGACGCATCAGCGACGTTGAGAGCGTCTTCGTCACTACCGTCGTCTGCCGCTGCGTCGAATTCTCAATCGTCACTCTCCGTCCCACTCGAGTTTCCGTCCACACACTTGGCGTTGGCTGAGCTGAGCAGAGCTGCTGCTTCAGCAGGCTTTCAAAGTGCGGATGTGGCGAGACATGGTGTGGCGGATGTGGCGAGACATGGTGTCTCTACGCCGTCGCGTGTCTCTCGCACTAATGACTGCCACCAACACCCTGACAAGTATTCTTTCTCACAAAATCAGCACCGGGTGTCGCAGCTCGAAGGGAGGGGTCAACCGGAACAATAACCATGGCTCCAGCTAATCCAGGAGGATCGATGGAGCATGAGCAGTCACTAGCACTCAGCAACAGCCACGGCCGCCACAACCTTTCGATCGTATTCAAACGCTGGTGCCGTCGGAGTGACTTTACCTGGGATGTATACTAACATTGTCACGTTTGAACTTCTGTAAAACCAAAAGTTATGAAGATATGAATGTAAAATTATGTGTGCAGGTACATAATACACACTTCTGCCACATATCTTTGGGTTTTAAAAAAAATGGAAATTTTGATTTTATGACAAATTTGTTTTTTTTAGTGTTTACATTTTGGGGGGTAAAACACTTTTTTGTGCAAATCTGAGATACCCATTTGAAAGAAATGTAATTTCCTTTCTGTTGGCTTCTTTTGTTTGCAATTTACATCTTAACTTGATTTTCGACGATTTGTCAAACATTTATAGTTTTTCCACCAAACATGGCATGACATGACGTCATTAAAACGTCATTATCTCCCAAAGTACAACATCAATTTGATTGAAATTGTGTGATAAGACTTAAAATTGATACAGCATAAGGGAGTGAAAGTTGTACGTCGATATCTATCATAGCTTTTAAGTTATTCATAAAATCCAGGAGGGGGCAGATATTGACCCCCCCCCCCCCCCCCCCCACCGCGGGGCGGGAGTTAAAGGAAATAGTCCACCTTCAACATTAGTTTTAAACTGAGATAGCAGTTTTGTAGCCCGTGTTGAGAAATCCTTATCTTGACTGTTTTCTTGACTGAAAAGACTCTCCAGCCGAAGATATTTGACTTTTTGGCGAAGGAATGCGGCGCATATATGATATACCGTACCGTCTGAATTGTGCCAGCACTGCACAGAGCATGCGCAGACCAATAACGCACACGATACAATTAATAATTTTAACCTTCTGTCCTGAATTGGCGCGATGTAGGACCATTTTTAATAAGAAAAAAAGAAACTGTATTAAAAAATATAATAAAATCGTTTTCTGAAATTTATCCCGAAGGTGAACTATTTCCTTTAAGATGGCGCTACCATCGCCATGTAGGGCGGAGACGCTCGGATTAAATTGCCTCGCGCGTACCAAATATTATATAATATTTGTGTATAAGATTGTTTGCGGAAATTTTGCTCTCAATCATAATGTTATGAACCAGCGCCATATAATTTCGCTGTCTCTCATGGATCCTAGATGGACGACCCGCCCTACTGCGTATATATGCCTAAAGTCCGTCGTTATTGTGTCCAATAGTTTTCATATCCAAGCTACCATATGCATGACGTCATGATCGTCACGAAGTTATTTATGGCCATAAAGGAGAAAAGAGAAACATGTCCATTTTTCGACGGATATCCATATATCGTCCAAACAAATGCCATATTCGTTTTTTCAGCTCGAAATACCCCGTATAGCCAAATTTCAAGACAACTTTCAAGGTGACCTATTCCCTTTAAAGACATTGCAGAGCCCGCGAAAAACCTTGCTTCTCTGGGTATCTTGGATGCTTGACACTCCCAAGTGCCGCAAGTAGGGCTGAATGGTGGGCCTGATGTGGCAGTCCAAGCCTTGAGATGGCGAGCTTGAAAGCTTTCAAGCTCGCTGACATCCTCAGGCCGGAGCGGGGCAACTGCGACTCCAAAGGTCAGAGAAGGAGCCACAATCGTGCGCCACAGGAATGCCTTGTCCAAGGGGGCTAAATCTTTGCTGAAGCTACCAGCAGGCGTTAGGCCATAGAAGGTGCCGCGGGCACGCTTCACTCGCTGATTGGCGTGCTGTTTCGCCTGCAAGTTAGAGAAGACGACAGTGCCAAGATGCTCTACCTCACTGACTACTCTAAGTTACTGGTCAGTAAGAAACCATGCGGTGCCTCTGCCAGTGCGTCACCGCCAAAAACAATACAATGCCTCTTGGTCTTGGCAGTCTCAGGACTCGTGAACTCGTGAAGACAGCCTCCAGTTTATTGCAAACTTTTCCCCAAGAAATAGGAGATGACCAAGATAGCTGACGTTACACGATAGGAGACACAGATAATCAGCATAACAGACCGCCGGAACATGACATCCATGAAGGACTGCCCCTCTGCCGCTGTCATCTGGCGCCGCTAATAAGGGACGGAGGAAAATATTGGATAGCGTTGTCGACAAATTTGCCCCCTGCCTAGTTCCCCTATGCACTCGGAAGTCACGAGACTGAAACCCTCGGATGGCTACTTGACCACGCAGTTCCCGGTGCCACCACAGCAATAGGCACCAAGTTCTGACACTCAGAAGCTCGATGAGGTGCCAAAAAGACCGTCATGCCAAATCAGGTTTAAGAATTTCCTGGCGTCCAAATTGGCCGCAAACAGGAGAGGCTCTCCTTAGATGCCATTGCACCGTCTCAATTGTTTTCAAAAATTGAGGGTCGCAACCACTAACTAGGCCGTCGTTGGGTGCATAACTTAACTGATAATGTGGATACCTTTGTATTAAATGTGTGTTGATTGTTAAGGATAGTAGGGCAAACAATCATAATAGACAGTGTGCAAGACAGTTTCCATACCATTTCGTCAAAAAGCAATACCTACCGGATTTTGGTGGGGACCGAAATTCGTTACCAAGTACTTTAGAGTAACGGTCGTTAAAAGCGTGGAACGCTAATCAATTTTGATAAACTTTACTGCTAACATGAAGGCGTGTTTTAGAACGAAGGCATGCGAGAAGCAGAGATCGAGAAGAAAAAAACATATATCTAGCACATAAAGATACAGCTGGGTTAGGATAGGTGAATTGGGCTAGGGTAGACAGCCCAATTTCATTATTTTTTACATTTCATGATTTTTTACTCGGTAACCTCGGCAGGATAGCCAATGTGGTTGCCGAAATTCCCTGTCCTTGGTTGCCGGTGAGGACGACAAAACTACAAGATTTTTTAGCCCTGCATTGTTGATGGAAAAGATCAATATTTCCCTTGAATTGCCGTCTTTTATGTCTCGATCCAATGAATGGTTAGGGAGAGAGACATCAGACAAAGGCAGAAACTGCCCGCTCGTCCCTTCTCAATGCCAGTGGCCGGTGGCCCGCGTTAGGACGGATATCCCAGCACATAACGAGCCACGTGACACAGCAGCGTGACACCTCGTGACACAGACGTGACACTCGTGACACAGACGTGACACCTCGTGACACAGACGTGACACAGCAGCGTGCCACCTATCAGCATCGCAGTATATGTGGACACCATTCAACGTGTCAATGTTGGAACGAGAAGCAAGTCTTCATGTAAGAGCCATGCAAATTAAATCATTTTATCTTGTAATCAAAATGTAAAAAAGTCATGAAGATGTGGTGTTAACGTTGCATGTATGTAGGTACATGAACCCTCGCCCTACGGGGGGATGTTCGCTCACCTTCGCCCTGCGTGGGGGGGGGGCTGACAGGCCCCCTTGTTTACTTCCAAACCAAGCAACGTAGAGCAATGCGGTAAGAACCAGCATGTTGCCGGTCATAGAGGAATCTAACAGTATGTAATTGTTAGGTTTCAGGTCAACGGATGACCTTTCAGGTCAAGTCAATGACCTAAGATCGACCACGTCCAAAAATAGGGATTTTGCTCTGTCCGTCGTCATTACGGAAGTTATGAGTATACAACGATTTGGTTAGCGTCAAAATGTTGGTCGTTGTATTATCTATCCGGCAATGTATCGATTTGTTAGGTCTGGGCCAGTTATTGACAATTAGGTCACGGAAGTCGTCACCATAGATGAGAATTGTTATACGTGTTGCATTACAGCACATGTACAGGGCGCTTAGTATAACTTCCGAATGGAGAGAGTTAGAGACACCGTAAAAAGTAACGTGTTGCCTGTCATAAGGAAAATACAAAGGCATATCCCATTTGGAGTATCTAGGTCAACTGGTGACCTTTGGGGTCAGGTCAATGACCCTTTGGGGTCTGACATGACCTTGAATAAAAGGTCATGGGTCACGATCTAATAGTCGTATACACTTCAAATTGTGATAGGATACGTATAATTGTTGTAAACTCAGCTACTGCAAATGTCAGCAAGATGCGCAGCATGTGTAAAACGTTATTCTAGAAAAACCTCAGGGGGCCTGTCAGCCCCCCCCCCCCCCCCCCAGTAAGGTGAGGGTTTAACCCGCGCGGCGCTGGGGGTAAATTTTACCCCCACCCCCCATCCCGGATTTTCTCAATAACTTGAAAACTATGACAGATATCGAAGTGAAACTTACCTTATGGTGCATCAATTCTACATCTTCTGTTAAAAAAAAATCTTGAAATTCTTGCAAAAATTTCGGAGATAATGAAGTTTTAGTGACGTCATGTCACGTCATTTTTGGAAAAATGTTAAATGTTTGAAAAATCGTAGAAAATAGCGTGTTGATGCAAATCGCAAATAAAAGGCGTCAAAAGAAAAGAAATAACATTGTCTCGTATCGGGTCGCCCGTAATGGTAAGCGGCTCATTTAGGATAGTAATACCGGTGACAGCCGTAACGTAAGCAAAGGCGCATTTTTCTCAGACCCAATGACTGGTCTTTGACGTGTTAAGTGTGCTTTTCCGATATTGTATGTTGGTTAAGAATTATAACGTAATTTCGGTATGTGCGACATGCGTATACGCCTGGCGCCTGGCGCCTAAAAGCCCTATGGACTATGACCTATGGGCTTTCAACATAGTAAGATACAAATACCGGTTTCGGGATCCAAAGTGCTTCGGGTCAGCCAAGCGAAAGTGTATTTTTCTTACTGAATTTCGCACGCTCTATAACGTGGTGAGTGGTGAGTGCTTTTCAATACTTCGTAGATTTAATATTATTTTAAGAAAAAGCGTCACTCGTCTATGTCCTTTAAAGGAAACAGTTCACCTTCGGGAAAAATTTCAGAACACGATTTTATTATATTTTTTAATACAGTTTCTTTTTTTCTTTTTAAAAATGGTCCTACATCGCGCCAATTCAGGACAGAAGGTTGTAAATTATTAATTGTATCGTGTGCGTTATTGGTCTGCGCATGCTCTGTGCAGTGCTGGCACAATTCAGACGGTACGGTATATCATATATGCGCCGCATTCCTTCGCCAAAAAGTCAAATATATTCGGCTGGAGAGTCTTTTCAGTCAAGAAAACAGTCAAGATAAGGATTTCTCAACACGGGCTACACAACTGCTATCTCAGTTTAAAACTAATGTTGAAGGTGGACTATTTCCTTTAACATGTAGCGGCTCGGTCGGCACCTTGTAGTTCCGGAATCGTACGCTAGATGACAGGCCTAAAAAACGAACAGGCATGACCCGATACGTACAAAGTTACCACCTAGCAACACCGTCGCTGAGCGTCATAATCAGAATAGCAGGACCCGTGCATGAACATGCGCCATTGGGGCGACTGCACGTTAGACCGCGCCCCGGTAGGGTCTCCAGCCGAACGCGCCCCGCTGGGAGAGGTAAATGTTACCACCCCCTCGTATCTCCTGAACCAATGACCGCAGCGAGACGCGCAAAGCGGCGATCGAAAGCTCTCAAGAACACGAATATAATGCACACCCGAAATTATTAAAATAAGGTCACATGTCCGGTCACGATCAGGTCAAAGGTCAAAATTGAGGTACGAGTTTTTGGGCCATATTTTCCATCCAAAGCCTTATATTGGCCGTTTTCACGAAGGATTTTACGTTTGGGGCGATTGGGGCGTTTGGGGCGATTGGGTCTATAGCTCGTAAGAACAAGGCTTTTCCCGGTTATTTTTGGTATCAGTCGCAATTTTATGAATTCATGAATAAGTATATGCTCTTACAATGCAATATTTCCCGTTAGTTTGCTTTCAATATTCAAATTCATGAGCAAATCTGGCAATTTTGTGTTGTGTTAGTTCCTTCTACAAAACATACCGCAGACGCCCTAAAAAGAGGCTAAAAGTATACTAGTATACTAGCTTTGATTAAATAAAATACGCAATTGACAGTTAGTTAGGGCAAAATTGAAGATATTAATGACAAAGAAATATAATATTATGATGAAAAATGCAATAAAATGTCAAAAGCATAGACAGGCCTTAATTCAACGTCGCTCCGTCCCGCTGAGATCATCTTATTTAGAGCGGTAACTTCGTTTGTTTCCGAAAACCGGAACAATCCTTACGCATTTCGAATCACCCCAAATGGTTATGATTTGATTAATTGATTAATTGATGAATCTCACAAAAAGCTGAAAAGACCTCAGAAAAAGCACTTATAAACCCATGA
>JAXIVJ010007591.1:0-59957 GCA_036785665.1 Chirona hameri
CTTTCTCTCTCTCTCTTCTCTCTTTCTCTCTCTCTCTCTCTCTCTCTCTCTCCTCTCTCACTCTCTCTCTCTCACTTCTCTCTCTCCTCTCTCTCTCTCTCTCTCACTCTCTCTCTCTCTCTCTCTCTCTTCTCTCTCTCTCTACTCTCTCTCTCTCCTCTCTCTCTCTCTCTCTCTTTCTCTCCTCTCCTCTCTCTCTCTCTGCTCTCTCTCTCATCTCTCTCTCTCTCTCTCTCTCTCCTATCTATCTCTCTCTCCTCTCACTCTCTCTCTCTCCTCTCTCTCTCCCTCTCGCTCAGTGCCGGTACCGTCGGTGGATGCGGATGCGGCTGGGAGCGGACATGAGGGAGGCCGTGACCGCGCCGGCCGGCCGGTGCACAGTGACCCCCATGCCGCTGCCGGAGGTACCTACCGCCGGCGGCGCGGGCAATGGCGCGCGAGGCGCCGGGGCTCCGGCAGCTAACCTTGGAAGGGTCCGACCAGCGGTGCCGAGTGCAATGACATAGGGCGAGGGCGCGCAGATGGTACGCCACTCACCCCCGGCCGCGCCGGCGCCGGAGACAATACACAGCGCGGAGACATGGAGCGGCAGACAAAACCAACAGCCTCCTTAGAGCCGGCCCGATTCTTCACACGGCGCTCCTTCAAAGGCTGCAGGTCAGGCCCCGGCTATCATTTAACAGGACAGGTGAAAGTACGGCGCGCTTCTGTTGTGCAGGGGACAGCAACCCCCCTACAGTAATAGGCCGGTTGAATAACCTCTGAAAGCCGATTTTACCGGAAAGCAGGTGCTGACAGCTCCCGCCTACCGGATTTTTTTTTTAAAGAGCCGCTTTATTTTTCCACAACCATATAATACCAACTCCCTAGTTCATTAAACTATTGTAACTTATCTTTGAGCTTAAAATAAAGCATATTCTGAGGTGATAGTCAGCAGTATCAACATACACAACCATCGCAAGCGTTGCTAAACTAAGGAAAGTGGAGCTCTCCCCCTCCCAGCGGCGTGTTAAGGGTGCGGTGCGAGATACAAGGTCAGTGGGACGAGCACGCCTCCTCCAAAGCCTCTTCCCTTCAGCCCGCTCCACTGGAGTAGTAGTAACCTTGAAACCGGACCGAGATGGAGACATTGGAGACGCCGCGATTCCTGACCCAAATCCTTTGTGTGCTATGTGGGCCAGGTGCGGTGGGTTGGTCCGGCCGCGAACTGTGCGCCGCTGGGACGCCGCGCCGGCCTCCGGCCCGAGGGGAGCAGGGCAGCTTGGGCCCCGCACCCTCGGTCGCCGAGCTGCCGCCACCCGTTGTTCCACCAGGGCGTTGATCCCGTAGGCCTTGAAAAACGACGTTTTCCAATTGCGAGAGTTTGCTGGGATTTTAAAGGATGGGAGTTCAGGGACCTTGCTTCCGCGCTGCGCGGGCGGGCCAGGTGGTCGCGTGGAGGAAGGGTTGCCGTTCAAAGGCTGCGGGTCCCGGGCCGTCCGGTGGGGGGGCGGGGAGAGGGGGGCGGCACCAGTGTCCCGCTGTGGCCCCACATCTGTCGCCACCCCGGCCGCCGTTCAGAAGGCGGCCACGCATTCAGCGATGCTGCGCCGGCATTGTATTCAAGATGGGCGTCCTGTGCTGTGCCGGCTACTGTCTCTGCCGGGCGCCGCCCCCTGTCGGCCAGGGTCACCGGCCCCGGCCGCGCCACCGGCCCCCGGCCCCACAAGGTCAGGTCAACACGCGGCCACCGGCCTCCAGCCCGGACGCCTGCAGCCGCCACGTGTTCTTCACTCCGAGTATCTACGATCGGAATTCGGCCCGGGACTCGGAACGGAGCGCGCCGAGGTTCGTTTTGGTATGTTTTATCAGCGGAAGCGGTGGCATTTGGCGCCTCATTCGCCTTATTACGGCACGCGGCCAACGGAAGTGAGTGGAGCTAGTCAGCACGCTGCCATGCCTCGGCCGCCGCCACTTACCACTCTCAACTTACCCGCTGTAGTCAGAATACATCCAATTGTTCCATGAAGGCTGATACCACAGGAACCTCAGCCATATAAGGAGATGAGCTTTGTTACTAAGTGCGATTTCGTATATGTTCTCATATTTAAGTGGCGGGATGGTTGTTCTACCAGTTTTACCGTTGTTCAATGTGCTATTCACATTTTGCATTGAACCAATGACACTTTTATAGAAAAGTATGTAGAAAGCAGAAATTATATGTTGAAATTATATATCTGCATTTATATGTAGAAAGCATTACTGAATAATTAATTATTGGCCCTAATATGATGATCAGATGCCATGGGCGCCGAAATGCCACCCTCTACTGGCATGGCTCGGTAACCCGCACACGTAACACAACAGGCTGGCTAAGGCTGGATGGTACCAGACATTCGTTTGTGTGCTGGCATGTGTGACTTACCGTGAGGTTCCTTGAGTTTCCTCGTAGACTGGCTCCTGTTGCGCATGCCACATGTGCCCAATGGATATAGTGCATTAGCAGAGATAACATAGAATGTATCAAATATACCAAACACCGAAAGAGTAAATACAAACAAAATGTTTGGGTCGAGTCTGGTCGATTTTCCGAATTCCCGTTTAAAAACTTGGGGAGTTCGCCGGCTTCCGCTTAAGGCAACTGTACGGACGAAAATTATTTCCCCTGTATACCTGGTTGCGGACCCGCCCGGCGCTCGGGCGGTCTGAGGTGTCCGGCTACGTCCCGGTGACCGTCTCAGCGACGCAGATGGAAAGCTATTGACATGCCATACACGCACTGTTTACTTTTCCTCGCAGGAGGCCATCCGGGCTCCACGTTCCGGGTCAGACCCACGTGTGCCTGGCTTTGTGCGCCTATAGTTTCTGTGTCATAACCCACGCGGGCACGTCAGTACTTCGGAGGAAACCGCGTGAGGGACACAAGCTACGGCGTGTGGCCCCGTCCCGTACTGGGTTTTCCGTGTTACAGTACTGCGAGGGCGTCGAGGGACCGCTCACGTGCGCTCGTGCGTGCCCTGTCCCTGTACTGCTATTGATCCTACATTTCTTTTTGTATTATTTCGTCTACCTTTGGTTATTTTCTTCTCATTTTGGACATTTAGATTATACTATTTAGTGACAAACTCTTACGAGCACTTGTGGCCGGCATAGTGCGGATTGTGTCAGTGTAACAGTAACAATTTACTCATAAATTAATGTTCACTAAAATATGTTCAATTGGTCGCCAAAGCGAACGAAATGCTTTATTTTGACCCTATGTTAGAGTTGTGGGATAGAGGTCAATGGGTTGATGGGTGAGTTGACCCTCCTGGACCTACCATTGTTAATGGAGAAATTATTTGGGTGTCTTAGTCGAGAAAGGTCACGGGCAGGATAACATGCCACTCGTCTTCTCTTGAAATAGCTCCAGTTGGACTGTTGTGAATGCCATGCATTGAGCGAGCTATTCGCTGAATGTCAATCGTGATAAGGTCAGTCTATAGCTATGGTAGGTGTTGGTAATCGAATCATTATCAAGAATGAAGATCCCCAAATGGACCATTTCGGGATTATCGATTAAAGCTATTTATGCACGCGCTAACTGCAAGCATGCAGTTACGCGCGTGGCTCTTGGATGGTCTTTGGATTGAACACGATGGTGAAAGTGACATATTGCAGTTTTCGGAGTCACGCCCGCACATCGTCACAACGTGCACTGTATATCTAAGTCCTTGAAGATATGACCCTGGAAAACCGCGCATTTTGACAACATATTAATTCAAAACAGTGACGCACTGGAACTTCGAAAGCTGGTTCATCCGACTAAAATGGCCATGCTCTTCTTTACATTCTCAGTCCATCCATGAATCACATCTAGCTATGTATTGTATATTTTCAAAAAAAAATCCCTGACCGATACCAAACCGATACCGAATTGGGAGGCATTTCGGTTGACCAAGCGACCGACCGATCTTGGGTTAAAGCCAAAAATGCAATTACCATTAGAAATTTGTGATACTTATATTGGATACACACTGGCAAAAATAGGATCATAATTCATAACACACCAGTGAATGTTTTCCAAAAAGATACAGGTATTGTGATTGTGAGAAGAAAAAAAACATTTACAAGGCAAAGTAGTGGGATGCCGCAAGCAAGAACAAAAGCACACGCACGCACGCACGCATATTGCACGCACGCACGCGAAAGCATACGCAGATTGAAAACAGGATCGACAAATGTGACCTCAATAATTTCATATTAATTTGCAGCATAATACATATTACATAAATACATACATATGAAGAAAACAATTTTATCTGGCGAAAGTTGGAGGGGCGTATGAACTCCCCTAAATTCCCCTTACTGTCCTTGACATTGGTCAGGATTCAGGAATGATTTAATCCCTCGCCAGTGCAGGGGAGGGGGGTTGATGCCACCCCTTTGGTTTTTCGGGAATAACTCGCGTAAATATGAACCGATTGGGATTAAACTTTCAGTACCGTACTTGTCACAATTTGACACATATTCTGAAATTTTGCAGTTTTAGGTCACATGACCCGTGACCTTTGACCTGTTTTCAAGGTCATGTCAGGCGCAACTGGCGTCCCGCAGTATTGATCCTAGTAACTTGTGCAGTTTCATAGTGTTTGTTGTTCAGGAGCATATGCGCAGGTGTTTCCAGGTGACGGTTGTGGTTTCCATTGAGATTGTGACCTCGATTGACCTTTTTAGAGGTCAACTGAGGTTACTGACCTCCGATGACCTCATATTACTTTTTTGGCTTCTGGCAGTTTCTAGGACATTGTGTGACGCTGATTTAAAATATGGGATCCATTTGACATAATTATGTGTTCCACTGGGGTCATGCGCCCCCACAGGTCAACCAAGGTCACTGACCTCAAATGACCTGACATGACCTTACATGACCTTTTTGAATTTGGCAGTTTATAGGTGCATTGTGTGCATTTTGCGACGCTGATTTCAAATTTAGCACCCTTTTAGCGTAATTATATGTTTTTTAGCGATTCTAGCTCGATTAAATTCAATTTGTACGCATTTACAATTTGGTCGAATTTTGGGTCATTGACATGACCTCAGAGGTCACCTATTGACATAGGACCCTACAATCGGATCCTAATGGCTTCCTCTCGTGACAAGCAACACGCTCGTTTTTTAATCGAAGCTCTACCAATTAGGGACGAAACGCTAGGGGGGGGGGGGGGGGGTACCACTGATCACGCACTGAGCACGCACTGATCGCGCGCTGCACGGTTACATGCGTAGTTACATGTAGCATACGTGCAAAAAAGTAAACGATTTTACAATGCGGTATGCCATATTCATCCCAATGCAGCCATATCCTTCAAAAAGCGAAGGAGGTGAATACAAACAAATTTAATAATAGCATGTGTTATTGAACCTTTATATTGTTTGTTTTGAATATATCCTACTGTATAAACAAAATACAAATATGACAAAATTCAGGAGTATTTCTATTTTTTACATCAACATTTAAATTTAGTTTATCTTAATCTTAGGAAGAAATACAAGAAATACAATAACGATTTACAAACGACATTCGTGGCGCAGGCATTTAGTGAACCTATTTTTGGTTCAACACGTGCTTGGCGCTATGGCCATAAGTGTTATTAAGTTACCTTGGCCATAGTGACACAGGGCCACAGGCTGCCTCCTCAAGTTCTTTTTTAATTCTCCTTAGTCATTTTGAATAATTTTCCTTGTCTTTTTAGTAACACCTACAGTAAGGCTACATAATACTATTGTCTATTATGTTATGCATCATTCTTTGAAATAGGTATATGAAGTGGTTAAACCCTCACTTGTGAAATAGCACAAGGAATAAGGATAATTTTTTTTCTTGTAAGTCACATTATGAGCGTGAATTGTGCGTTGTATTGCATTATTGTGATTGGTTAGTGGTTTGGTTACTAGTTTGTGCTTGCGCTTGCGTGTATGCAATATGTATATTGTATACACTACTTATTTTTAAGGACCTCACTTACTCTTGTGAGCAATATCTTCAATCTTGATATAATAATGATGTGTTCTATTTAGTATTCACAATAATGAATTGAATTTGGAGCATATTTGCTGGATATAAATTAAAATGCATAAACGTGTGACAAAAAAGTGAATTGTTTGATATTAGGCTGACCGAAAAGTGTCCAAAAATGTATAAGCCTGACCGACCGATTACCAAATCGGTCACAAATTTGTTTCGGTTACCAAACTTTTGGTAACCGATTGACACCACTAATCACCACAATCGATAACCACATCAATCTCGAACTAGCCTTGGCATTAACACTTTAAAAAAAAACGTTTTGTCGTCTGATTTTCTTGAAAATGACCACGAGAAGTCAACAGTACTTTTACGCTACTTGTACAAAACATAAAGGTTTCATTTGTCGATTCACCTTCCTGTTCCTTTCTGGCTGGGTTGACTTTCAATTAGTGGCCGCGCTGCACTGAAGTTAAATGACTTCTGTGACCTGGAACACCGTGTTCGAACTTCGGATACGTGATATGTTAACTTCAAATAATGCCAATAATCTGAATTTGAGCATTCAAGGGACACCTGCTTCATGTGAGAATTATATCAAAATAAAGATATAAAATGATGTCATATAGCAACATTGTATCACTTCTGGTTTTGTTTTGTTTTGAAAGGCGTGCTAACGTGTGTAAGCAGAGAATATTGCAAGTAGCTGGCATGTTAAAAATGAAAACACGTCACCTAAACACTGGCGGATCTAGGGGGGGGGGGGGGGGGGCAGGGGCTAAAGCCCCCCATTCCAAGCTCGGCAGGGGCGGCAATAGAAATTCGCCCCCCCCCCCAAACAAAAATCCGCTGAAACTGGCGATGAAAAAATGGGCCTGCGAAAAAATAACTTCTTGCGAAAGAAATATTGATTTGTTTTGCCTCGTTCGTGTTTTCTCTATTTTGTAGCATTTTGGTAGCAGTAGGGATAGGGAAAGTAGCGCGTCTGACGCTATTTTGGAGTGATTCACAACCAACGTAAGTCATAATTTTTCCACGCAGCGTCGCAGCGTTTGGTCTCCTGATGCCGGCTCGGTGGCAGAGGAGCGCGTGAGTGAATTTTATTGTATCACTGGCGGATCCAGGGGGCGGCAGGTGCAAAAGCCCCCATTCCAAGCCCGACAGGGGCGGCAATAAAAAATACCCCCCAACAAAAAAAAAACAACAACAAAAAAACACTTGAATTGGCGATGAAAAATGGGTACTGCTTGCGAAAAAAATTATTGCGCAATAAATAAATATGTTTTTGCCCCGTTTGTGTTTCCTCTATTTGGTATCATTTTGGTAGCAGTAGGGGTAGGGAAAGTGGCGCGTCTGACGCTATTTTGGAGTGATTCACAACTAACGTAAGCTATCATTTTCACGCAGTGTCGCAGCCCTTGGTCTCCTGCTGTCTGCTGGGTGGCAGAGGAGCGCGTGAGTGAATTTCCTTACATAGTTACCTATGTTGTGTGGAATACGTCTACAAGTATTAAGTAGGGTAATTAGGTTCAGTTGAGAAAAAATCCCAATGTTCTCCTTTTTGCAGCTGGGGACAAATCGACAAAAACAAGGTGCAAAATTACACCGTCATGTCACCGATTTTGACCAAAATTGGTATATGGGGTAACCTGGGGCGCTAAAGCGAGCTGTGAAAGTTGTAATGCAATGCAAGCAGTGGTTCCGGAGATATTGCTTCGTGCATTTTAATAAGGTCACGGTGCAGGCCAATCTTTGTCAGCCCATATGGCGGGGAATTTATGAAGCAATATATATTTATTATATGTCATTATAATGGCAATGAGCTGTTTTATAACATGGTGATGTTGATTTTCATTTTGAAAATTTCCAAATTTAGTAGGTACGTTTTCGAAATTTTACAACTTTTTCGGATACCTTTTCTCAAACGTGTTTTTAATTTTTCGCTATGCTATTCTTACGTGTAAGGACGTGTCAATTAAGTGCACAAATAACATTGAGGGATATTTTCCTCCAAATATCGCAAATTTTGTCATTTTACATGCTATTTTATATACAAAATATGTTATTCGCTAATAACTTTTGACTGAATAAAACTAGAATGGTACGGTAAACGTCATTTTGCTGTTCTCATCAAGACAAGTTTAATGCTCGAGTTAAATGCATGACCTCTTTCTGACATTTGATGATATTGACCCTAAATTTCAAAGTTTTTTTCTAATCTGAATCTTTTTTTTGGATACCCAAGCCAAAGGTATTTCCTATTTTTGACTTTATTATTGTTAAGTATAAAGAAGTGTCGTTCAAACAGAAAATAAAATTGTTGGTTATTTGGCTTCAAATATGCCAAATTTGGTCATTTGATATGCTATTTTTGCGAAAGATGTATTCCCCAATAACTTTTGACTGAATAAAGATAGAAAGGTAAAATGGATACCATTTTGTCATTTTCGTCAAAACGCGTTGCATGATATGCAGTATGACCTCTTTCTAACATTTGGTGACCTTCACCTAAGGTCAATATCAAGGTTCAAGGTTATGTTTCGAATTGTGGCCTATGTGGCGATGCTATATATCTTAAAACTTGTTTTGTTGCGAGGAATTCGATTGTGCTTAAATAACGCCTGATCATCAATGTCAACCTTTTAATTCATTTTAATTTGAATGTCGAATAGTAACTTCATAACTTCTTTCTCGGTGTAAAGAGAAGCCGAAAATGTCTCAGTTTGCTTTATAATCATCAACGATCGCGCAATTATTTTAAGACCAATGAGTTCCTATCTTGAAGACGAGTTCAAAGATATATAACATCGCCACGTAGGTCAAATTTGGAAAGTTGACCTTCCTTACGCCGTGACCTTGACCTTAGGTCGAGGTCATCAAATGTCAGAAAGAGTCCATGCTGCACAACATTCAACGCGTCTTGATGATAACAACAAAATGGCGTTCACCGTGCCCTTTCTAGCTTTATTCAGTCAAAAGTTATTAGCGAATAACTGATTTTTATATAAAGTAGCATGCACAATTACAAAATTTGAGATATTTGTAGGCAAATATCCATCAATTTTATTTTTGCAATTAATTGACACGTCCTTGCACGTAAGAATAGTATAGCGAAAAATATAACCTAAGTCCGCAAAAGGGGAAACAATGGGGGTACCCTTTAGGTCATATGGAGGCTCCTGGGGCCCGGAAGGCCCCCAGTGAAATTAGCCCCCCCCATATTGGGAGGCTGGATCCGCCAGTGCACCTACAAGTATATCTATAGTTGGCGTAGATGTCAAAACAGTGATATAAAGCTTAGAATGTCTTGAGAAATGGGCGTAATATAATTTAGTTGGGTTACTTAATAATGAGCAATGTATTCATGTGATTAATGTTCAAAGTTTTAGAGTTCAACACCAAATTGTTTGTATGCTTATAAATGACTTAAAAAACAATAACGGTTATCAAATAATTTTTTAACAAACTGCATTACATATCATGCCGGCTAACACAATATCTAAACATAAATTCCTGGAGGAAGGGAATTGTATTTGTTAAAGCAAAATACCATCCCGATTCCCGACTAAAGTTATGAAAATGCTTCGGTGTGCTCAACATATGCAACCAGCTTAAATATTTCGCAAGCTGAATTTCTCCAGGACATTCAGCAATTGGTCAGCATGGAGGCAGGCTATCGCACAGTCTTTCCCCGCCAAGTGTCACTAACCGCGCTTTCTAAGAGGATGTATGCACGGCAGGGGCTCCATGTGAAGGGGCTGCTCCATGTAAGGGGAATGGCGCTGCAGCACTGCCCGGAGCTGGCTGATCGGAGTCGGCGATTCAGCAGCAGCGCGTCATTAGCCGTCGTTGGCGGACCCGTCAGCGCGGCGCGGTACATCTCGGCTGGTCAGCAGATGCTGGGCGGCACGCGGCGGCACGCGGCGGCACGCGGCGGCACGCAACACACGACCGTCCTGCGCCGCTTCCGTCTCGGCCGCGCTGTAATGGCGCCGCTCCAGCTGAGTGGCTGGTAAGCTCTCAGGCCGAGCTGCCTATTTTCGGCGATCTCGGGGGTGGGGGGGGGGGGGGGGGGGGGGCGGCCTTGTGACGCCACACCGTGACGTCCATCCGGTCGCGGTCGCCATGTCAATCGCATTCATGTTGGCACGCGGGTCGCATCGGATTCATACAGAGGTCAGCGGCTTGCCGGCGTATCGCGGCGGCTGCATTTGAGCGGACGGTCGGCTCTTACACGACGGTCGGGGGAGGGCCGCCCGGGACGGAGCTGCGTCGTAGCAAGGAATACCTCGGTAGGCAGAGCTCACGATGAGGAAAACTTCTCGGGAAATATGTGCGGCTTTACCGCGAATGTACCGGGTGGTGCATTGGGCGCTATAAACAGGCGAGAGGGCAGTGACGGTCGCCATGTCAATCTCCTGACGTATTTGTTGGCAGTGTGCCAATAAATACGTCAGGAGTCATGTTAATAAGAAGAAGACGTGGTGTTATCAATCTACAGGCACGCTAAGTGATAACAGGAACTGAAAAGCAAATACGGGAGCATGCAGCAAGTGAAAATAGAGTATTTATTGAATATGGTCACAGAGTTGGTAATAAACACATTTTACTGTTTTAATTAGACATATTAAAGGCTAAAATTAAAACCCCCAGTTACAGACAAAATACCAACGAACAAATACAGGCAAAACAAAAACTTTAAGAACACAAAAACACTTTGGGGTATTTTCCTTCATCACTTATATGTTTTGCAATATTAATATACCTGAATCAGATCCAAATCCGTAAACTTCCTCTTCTGCTATTTCCTTAAATTCGTATTTTCGTTAATGTGGCGGTAGGGCCATTGCTTTCATTGCTATTTTCAGTTAATGTTGTCCAATATGAGCATTTCTATCGAACAATGCATTACATCATCATCGGTAGATATCTATTGAGTGCAGAACTCACTGATAAATAAATATCAACATGCCGACTGACCGTGGGACTGCCTTTACACTGTAAATACATACGCCCCAGGGGCGGATCCAGGGGTGGCCGCGGCGGTCGCGGCCCCCCCGCCAGAAGGGCCCCCACGGGCTGTCTGTCGCCGGGCGCCGCCAGGCGCCCGGCGATGGACAGCCTGCGTGCACGCAGCGTCCCTATGGACCGCTTGGACGCCCTTTTGGGCGCCCTGTTGAAAGTAACTTACCGAGTATTAGGTCATACAGGTCATGACCTGGTCCTTTTGACCCGATGCGCCCTTCCGGCCAGTGACGGCGCCCTTACGGCCAGTGACGGCGCCCTTTCGGTCAGTGACGGCGCCCTTTCTTTGGAAGGCGCCCCTATAGTTTTGGAAGGCGCCCCTAAATTAGCCTGCGGCCACCCCTCCTAAAATATCCTGAATCCGCCCTTGATACGCCAGTGTGCCGTTAGGATCCGGTTAATCTTGCACCTGTACCAACTGACCGGTTAAAAGCAAGGGCACCCTGAGCCGAGTAGGATTTTTACCATTTTTCATTTAATGCTGCTAAGCAGGGCATGTTATCCCCCCCCAACAAAACTTTGCTCTGCTCCCGGTGATTAAGCAACACAAATCAATGTTACCGTTTGCCCAAGTTTCATCACTCACTTCATTGTTCTAGATATACGAGTTGCTCCTTTGGTACCGGCCTTGCATGTACTTTGTCATGTGGCGGTTACTTTTTACCACATATATTCAAGGATGTTTGTATTGAAGCTTTTATTTTTGTTGAGATTGTCTAAAGCATTTCATTGTAATTGGGTGACCTGGCGTCCTTGCGCTAACGAGACCTGTGACTTGTTATCCTTGCGCTAACGAGACCTGTGACTTGTTATCCTTGCGCTAACGAGACCTGTGACTTGTTATCCTTGCGCTAACGAGACCTGTGACTTGTTATCCTTGCGCTGACGAGACCTGTGACTTGTTATCCTTGCGTTGACGAGAGCTGTGACTTGTTATCCTTGCGCTGACGAGACCTGTGACTTGTTATCCTTGCGTTGACGAGACCTGTGACTTGTTATCCTTGCGTTGACGAGAGCTGTGACTTGTTATCCTTGCGTTGACGAGAGCTGTGACTTGTTATCCTTGCGTTGACGAGACCTGTGACTTGTTATCCTTGCGTTGACGAGAGTTGTGACTTGTTATCCTTGCGTTGACGAGAGCTGTGACTTGTTATCCTTGCGCTGACGAGACCTGTGACTTGTTATCCTTGCGTTGACGAGAGTTGTGACTTGTTATCCTTGCGTTGACGAGAGCTGTGACTTGTTATCCTTTTGAATCAGCTTTGTCACTATCGTCTGGTTCATGAGTTTTAATTGTATCAAACGCTATTCTGAGCAAAATTATTAGAAGAAGTAGAACGAAGTTTAAACTTATGCTCATATTAAGATAAAATAACAAAAGAAAATGCATGACCACAAAACCCCATTATATTTTGTTATGACAGGACGGGTCAGCCGGGGCCGGCCGAGCGCGATTCCGGCAGGTCGTGGCCGCAACCACCACCACTATAGGGAAGGTTGTGTATACTCCTTAACCTGACAACGCAGTCATTCAGAAATGTAATACAATATTTGTACTATATGAACATTTCTGTGTGAAACTTTTCGTCCACATCAACCGAGTAGTTACGAAGAAATAGGCCTTTGAAAACCATGGCTGCAGCTACGGTCGAGCCGCGCATGCGTAGTTTTTTCCTCCTAGTTGACAGAAGACCTCGCGTCCGGGCGGGACAAATCCAGTGCTTTTCAACCATGTGTTTATAGCAAATGGCCAAAATTGCAATTCCATTAGTTACCTGTTTTTTGTTCTCGTTGTTTACAAAAAAATCGATGGACTCCGGACATACCTAGATAATTTAATACCATAGCGAGCTACTTCCGAATCACTGCATTGGTGAGACAGCCGACACGTATAGGTGTAAACAAGTTGAGAGGGTAGGACTGACAAAGCGACATACGAGCATGATACCAAAGCTGCTTATGAGTTATGACATAAATAAACGAGGCATTAGTGCTTTATAGTTCGCCAAATATCCGCAATCATTATGCAATAATTCACATGCCAGACTGTCAAAGCTGACTTAAAATGGAAATTAGTAATTGTATTGTATGCTTCAGCATATTCAATTAAAAATACAAAGGGATAAAAATAGTCAACAACACTTACGGAATGGTACATTCCTTTGAACATGGGCAAATGCATTAATCAGTTACCAATGCCAAACCATAGTTGAACAACATATCCCTTTCTGTAATCTCTTGTAAGTACAATAGTAAAAAGTCTGAAGTATGCATACTAATTTCACATACTATGCATTCACAATTGTGCTACGTCGTTTCAAGCAATTTTCTAACATGCTTGGCAAAACAACATGGAAGGAGGTACTAGGGTTTCTATTCGGAAGTATGACAAGGCATGCGATTGCGTGCCAATAGTATAGGCGTTTTCGCTGTTTGACATCACGTAAATGCGATTGAGGGAGTGATACGCCGCAAACCACTTGAATTCTGAGTCGAAGCATCTGACTCGAAACGAACGCCGTAACATGCCATCACCTGTGTCCAGAGCATAACTGATTCGACGTGTGCTATGCACACATGGTCATGTTCTGTGTTAAAAAAATGTTGCAAGCCAAAGCACACACGTGATATAGTTGATACGACATATTTGATAAACAGTAGGCTTGACTTTTATCATACAGGTCCCCGCATTTTTGCTTTTGAGGTAAGGATGAGGTAAGGATCACGTAGAAGGCAATTCAGCATGCAATGGCAAGCAGGCGTCTCCGGGAAAGAAGGTATCATGCAATGACGGCCAAGTGTTTCTGGGGAGGCTAATCTTGAGAGCTCCTGCCTACGTCGAGCGACACTGGCTTTCTCCCACACTGATGGCTGGGCGTTATCGTATGCAGCACAATACTGTTGCTGTAGGACCTGCTCGGAGCGGCCGTCCCCGGGTGCGGCCCAGGTTACTACCGGGGTCGCCGGGTCTGAGGGGCAGTCTGGTGTGCCAGGCGGGGGCGGCCGTCCCCGGGTGCGGCCCAGGTTACTACCGGGCCGCCGGGTCTGAGGGGCAGCCTGGTGTGCCAGGCGGGGGCGGCCGTCCCCGGGTGCGGCCCAGGTTACTACCGGGGCCGCCGGGTCTGAGGGGCAGCCTGGTGTGCCAGGCGGGGGCGGCCGTCCCCGGGTGCGGCCCAGGTTACTACCGGGGCCGCCGGGTCTGAGGGGCAGTCTGGTGTGTCAGGCGGGGGCGGCCGTCCCCGGGTGCGGCCCAGGTTACTACCGGGGCCGCCGGGTCTGAGGGGCAGCCTGGTGTGCCAGGCGGGGGCGGCCGTCCCCGGGTGCGGCCCAGGTTACTACCGGGGCCGCCGGGTCTGAGGGGCAGCCTGGTGTGCCAGGCGGGGGCGCCCTCCTCCCACGCGGCGCCTGCCGCCGACAGCTGCCGGAGACGTTAAACCGTCCGGCCACGGAGCAGGGAACATCAGCCGAATTCCGGGCACGGCGCGGCGGCCGTCACACGCTCCCATCGCCGGCTCCGGCTCCGTTCCCGGAGTGAGGCGCGCATCACAGGCCATCAGAGGCCGCCGGCACACGGCCAGGGCCAGCCAGCCAGACACACGGCTGCAGAACCAGCCAGCTGCAGCTCTCCGTGGAACTCCACACAGAACACGGCGCCGTCCGGCCGAGAAGACCATGCAAAAGCTCCAAGAAATCCCACCACGAAACGGCTTTAATTGTTCACAAATCACCCACAGTTACACTACATGAGGGCGAAAATATGCCTGCAGCAACGCCTCCAGCGTGGCGATATGACGTAATGTCCGTGTACAGCGTGGCGATATGACGTAATGTCCGTGTACAGCGTGGCGATATGACGTAATGTCCGTGTACCAGCGTGGCGATATGACGTAATGTCCGTGTACCAGCGTGGCGATATGACGTAATGTCCGTGTACCAGCGTGGCGATATGACGTAATGTCCGTGTACCAGCGTGGCGATATGACGTAATGTCCGTGTACCAGCGTGGCGATATGACGTAATGTCCGTGTACCAGCGTGGCGATATGGCGTAATGTCCGTGTACCAGCGTGGCGATATGACGTAATGTCCGTGTACCAGCGTGGCGATATGACGTAATGTCCGTGTACCAGCGTGGCGATATGACGTAATGTCCGTGTACCAGCGTGGCGATATGACGTAATGTCCGTGTACCAGCGTGGCGATATGACGTAATGTCCGTGTACAGCGTGGCGATATGACGTAATGTCCGTGTACCAGCGTGGCGATATGACGTAATGTCCGTGTACCAGCGTGGCGATATGACGTAATGTCCGTGTACAGCGTGGCGATATGACGTAATGTCCGTGTACAGCGTGGCGATATGACGTAATGCCCGTGTACCAGCGTGGCGATATGACGTAATGTCCGTGTACCAGCGTGGCGATATGACGCAATGTCCGTGTACAGCGGTCCGTGGTGCGGCCGGCGATTTCCGGCTACGTGGTCTACTTGGAGATCGACTCACTTCCAACTTCCTTAACCCTATTCCCTGCGGGCGGCCAGAATTACGTTAACCTGCGGGGGGGGGGGGGGGGGAGGGGGCAGATTCTGCCCCCCAGATATCTCGAGAACCGCTCGGTCGATTTCGATGGGGAAAACGCCATTCGATGCGTCATGACAAGATCCCTCTTTTTGGACCCCGGCATTTTTGTTTTGTTTAAAAATGGGAGGCCAGGGTGCAAAAATCCGAACATCTTATATATTTTTTGAAAGGTCATTGCGGCCATGTGGCTCGACCGATTGTCATGCCCCAAACGTTTTTGAGCTTCAAATGTACTGGCCTTTAATACATCGAAAGACAAAAAACAAAATAAAAAATCATTGGCGTATTCAGGGAATGTAAAGTGGGGGATTTTCTGAAAAAATATGTGCTGTTCGTGATTGTTTGGAAAGACATTAACGTCACATGTGGGCATTATATGCTGTAATTTGTTAAATTTGATTTATTGCGCATAGGCGGATCCAGGACAAAACATGGGGCCACCATGCGCGTAACGCTTTATCATCTTACTAATTTGAAGTTGTACCTAATTTGAGGGTGGGTATCTCCTCCCATTTCTGTATCCTGAGTACGCCTCTGCTCCAAAAATATGTACAATCCCAGTATCCATGATGCATATTGCATTGAAAGTGTTTCTGACGCATTTATTGCACTGCAAACCACGAAGAAAGTATTCGCCGCAAAACCGCATTCGTAACACCCTCCCAAAACAAAAGTCTGGAACCGCCTCTGTGGACCGATTTTTTTCAAAATTTTGACACAACACGCGCCATTCAATTTTGGGAAAATTCACAAAGTTTCAGGATGCTAGGTCTAACGGTTTAGCAGCGGCAAGTGAAAAACCACCGGGAGGGGCAGAATCTGCCCCGCTGGGAATAGGGCTAAGGGGAATGTTTCACCTTTGTATTGGTTTATAACTGAGATATATCTTTGCCCGTTATTGAAATGTCTAAATTACTAAGGTCATTTTCCCCAAAACTTAACCGTTTTTAAGCAATTTAATTTACCATTTTCAAAATGCACCCAGGCTGGTGCAGCCGCTGATTGGCTGACAGAGCCACTTCAAGATTGTTGGTCCTGGAAGTCAGACGACCTGTATTTCTCGAACCTTGGCGAGTACGATGTAAACAACGGCCAACGCGATAGGTTGCGGTCTAAGTTGATTTTTTTTTTCTCGCGCTGTCTCAGTTAGGAATGTATTGTTTTTTTCTAAAGTATTGAGCTATCGCAATGCCTCGCACTCGTCATTGTGTTCTGTGCGGGTTTGGTTTGTGCAAGGTACTTTAATAGAGGTAGGGGCGTAAGGATTCAGTCACGTGACTTCCCAGCGCACGTGCAACCGATCGCCGGGATCCTCCAGTGTGGTTGGCTCCAAGGAATCTCGGTCAGCTGATACTCCCATTGCTTTAACATGGAGATTTTGCAATGCTTTTTAGGGAAAAAATATTTAGGTACTAAATGACTTCGCAGGTGGATTCATGACCCGGGTATGGATAGAAGATAGAACAAGGTATTCTTTTTATCCCCCGGCGGTAGCTTTTCCCGCCTTATATTCCTCACCAGACGGTCTCAATCACAGCCCACAAATCGCACGCGTTCGGATAGAGCGGTTATGGAGGTGGTATCCGTGGCGGTGGCCGGTGGGTGGTATTTTCGGATGGGGGAGGGGGGACAAACCCAGGGGCCCCTCGATCAAAGCGGCCCCTCTCATGGTCAACCCCCCCTAAAAAATGGCGAAAAATGGTATCTCCTCGGATTTAAGCCACTACATTTTGCAGGGCCCCTAAATAGTCGCAAAAAACGTCGGACAGGCCCATGTTGAAGTATCAGGCCTTCCGAGGGCCCCCTCAGGCCTACCGAGAGACCCCTCAGGCCTACCAAGGGCCCCATCAGGCCATACCGAGGGTCCCATCAGGCCTACCGAGGGCCCCGCAGGCCTACCGAGGGCCCCTCATGCCTACCGAAGGCCCCTCAGACCTACCGAGGGCCCCATCAGGCCATACCGAGGGTCCCATCAGGCCTACCGAGGGCCCCTCAGGCCCACCAAGAGCCCCCTCAGGCCTACCGAGGGCCCCTCATGCCTACCGAAGGCCCCTCCAACCTACCAAGGGCCCCCTCAGGCCTACCAAGGGCCCCATCAGGCCCACCAAGGGGCCCCTCAGGCCCACCAAGGGGCCACTCAGGCCCGCCAAGGGGCCCCTCAGGCTCACCAAGGGCCCCACAGGCCTACCGAGGGCCCCTCATGCCTACAGAAGGCCCCCTCAGGCCTACCGAGGGCCCCATCAGGCCATACCGAGGGTCCCATCAGGCCTACCGAGGGCCCCTCAGGCCCACCAAGGGCCCCCTCAGGCCTACCGAGGGCCCCTCATGCCTACCGAAGGCCCCTCCGGCATACCGAGGGCCCCCTCAGGCCGACTGGGGGCCTACTGTCGGCCTTAGAGGAGCCCATCAGACTGGCTGGGGCACCTCGGGGCCTTCGGTCAACTTCTTGAAGGGTCCCTCTGACAAATTTATGTGTTGGGGGGGGGGGGGGGGGGGGGTAAATCATGTTCCCCACCACTACTTCTTGAGTGAGGGGAAGCTTATTAAAAGAAATGCGTCAACCGAGCCGCCCAAGACTTTGATCGCCTGAACTATTGCCATCTGACGTCACGACCAATCGGAGAGCAGAATTTCAAATTACGTAAATATACTTAATTATTAAAAAAAAACTAATAATCCGGAGGAATTTGTAGTGAAGTGTCAATCTAAAAAAATATGTTTTATTAATCTGCTTTCATCAAACACATAAAAGTAGTGAGTTAGGTAACCTGCAACTAGTCCATTATTTGTTTGTCAGAAATGGCGGTAGCTAATGCGCCAGTTCACTAGACAATGCGCCAGTTTACTAGACAAACCCGGACCTCCAATCAGATTCCTCCATTTGGTCACATGTCCTCTTGCCACCCACCTGGGTTTGTGGACCAAGCACCGTATCCTCTTGGGACCAAGGTGCTCATTGGAACTCTCACCCTGTTCCGAGGGGTATGGGGAGCCGGGCAGACGTTTTCAGAGGCCCGCCGAGGGATTGAACCCTGGTCCCCGGCACAGAAGGCAGGTATCTTACCACTGCACCGAGTTGATCCCCCAATTTCTATGCGGGAGAAGATACAGTTCCACAATGTTTGTATTTAAAGCGCCAGAATTGTCTGAAACGATTGTGCTGCCAAATGGCAGCGTAAGGGTTTTCTCTATAGGTCTCTATAGCTCAATAATGACGTCATCATCCCAAATGTAAAAACTTAATTTGTATAAAGTTAAGTGACTTTTCGAGAGAAAACAATATCACCATCGCTTTCAGCAGCACTTACTTAATATTTTCGAATACAAGCAGCGTATATTTGACAACTTTCAGGAAGGCAAAACATTCTCTTTAAAGGGAAATAATGACCTTTTGATTTTGTTAGCAACAATGTCTTAGGCTACCGTTACGGTTGACAAATTATTTTATTTAAATTTAAGAATTAAATAAAATTATTCCCAAATTCAAAGTTCTAAGTTTGGAAAAAATACAAAATAAGTACCTTGTGTACTTCATGAAGGTCATTGACAAATTCGTCCTTCCCTACCATTGTTTACATCGAGTGCGGCATTTTTGGAGGCTCTGTGACGTTTCCGATCAAACTGAGCGCTGCTCGGACACACGCTAGTAGCGCTAGTAGCGCTTTCGTTCTTCATGGCAACCAGGCGTCAGCCAATCAAAAGCCAGAAAGGGAATACGTTCTGGCTTTTCATTGGCTCACGCCTGGTTGCCATGGAGAACGAAAGCGCTACTAGCGTGCGTTCGAGCAGCGCTCTGATCCGTGAAGCAATCCGTGAAGCATCCGTGATGCATGACTGACTATCAGTATAAGTCATGAATAACAACAACATGCAAACTATACCAACTCGAATAAAATAAGGGCGGAATGAATTGAACCCCAGGCAAGCTAGTATTCGCAAAGCACTCGGCACTGCGCCACAATAGCAAAGGGTGAGGGAAATGCATATTGGATACAATATTATTACGTCACAAGTTTCTGAAGTGTCAACTACTATGAAATACAGTGATCAAATACCTTTAATAATGATTAACAAGAAAATTCAAACTTAAAAACAATAATTTGAATAAGTCTTTAATTAGCTTTCAACTCAAAATCAGATATATTTTGCAATGCTAAACAAGAATGGCACCAGTGACGTCATTAACAAAGCCTGCTACGGGACTTGGGTATACTAATCAGGAACAACTCGCCACAATGGTTAAGTGCGCCGAGAAGCATGACAATGACTTTGTAAACAAATCGCCGACGCTAAATAGGTCGCCGTCGATGTGCATCGATGAGCTTCTGATTTAATTGCCAGTTTTGTGTTATTGTTTGTTAGTTTTTTTGGGAAAAATATTATTTTTCATGATAATATAAAGCATAGTGTTATATACAGCCACAGACAAATTATACAATACTCCTAATGTTGAAAACAAATGAATCGATTTTCAAAAATTGAGGGTCGCAACCACTAACTATGCCGCCGTTGATGTGCATCGATGAGCTTCCGATTTCATTGCCACTTTTTCCAATCGCTGTTAGTTTTAGAAGATCGCCGGGCATATAATCACAACAAGCAGAACGCACAATATATTTCCCACTCCATTGCGTAAAAAAACAATACGGGAAAAGCCCGCAGTTTGATGAGGACCAAAAGTACTTGCAAGTACCGGTCGTTAAAAGTGTGGAACGCTTATCAACTTTAACTTGAAATATCTTTCGGTAGGAAAGTTTTCATGCAAAATGTGATGAATTTACAATATATTTTGGTCTCGTCTGGCGGTTTCAAGTGCTAACTCCATTTTTGTGGAAAAAGGTCATTATTTCCCTTTAACGGAAGCTGCAGCGAGTTCTGATCATGACCTCGCCTGCAGGGGCTCCACTATTCCAGCTAACTAAGTGTAAGTATTATCGAACAGTGCTCCAAGATTTGTCGGACAGTGCAAATGAAGGCAGGGGCCATGCCGCAAATTTAGAGATAAATACAGATTATGAGCCAGGTTTTCCCGTGTTAACATTCAAAATGTAGGTTTCAACCAAACGTCCTAAATAATCAGGGCTGTGGAGTCGGAGTCGGAGTCGGAGTCGGAGTCGGAGTCGGAGTCGGAGTCGGAGTCGGAGTCGGAGTCGGAGTCAGTCGGAGTCGGCAGTTTTGGCCGGAGTTGGAGTCGGAATCGGAGTCGCTAAAATCTTACCGACTCAAAAAGTCATTGAGTCGACTTTTTGGCAATTGGCGATTACTTTGGTCGGTAGAATAGTCGTCGGCCTAGAGGCATTCACTTTACAGACCTTCGAAAGAAAATGAGTGGAAAATGAAACCTATACCTAGTTAACACATCTATCGGTAGATTTTCGCCTGATGAAGATAGGGCAATAATTTTAACGTCATCTGATGATGATTGGGGTTTTGGACGCACCAACTCTTATGGTCACACGGCGCCCATTTTAACGTCTGCATCGTGCTCGTTTCGTCAAGGAGATTCGAATCATACCATGGTGACCAAGTCACCTGTCAAATTCAAAATTTGACCTCAGGTCAAGGTAAGTTAAGGTCATGTGGTGAACCAGGTATGTCGTGCTGCGCAATGTCGGACGCGTCTCGACGAGACATACACAGTGGTGCCGGTCTCGCGTTCTTACCTTCATTTTATGCTATTCAAAGTATTCACCTCAGATGACCTCGCTCGATCTTGTAGGGGTCACTGAGCAATACTTGTACTTGGGTCATCAAAAATGAGTTATAATAGCATATTCAAATTATAATTAGTTTTATCATTTATGACCTCTTCCTCGAAATTAAAATATAATAGTACCAAAAAACGTTATATTAATATTTCGATCACAGATCTTCATTAGAAATTATACATTACCAAAACAACAATAATCAGAATACAATTTTCGACTGCATATTGTTTCCCGCGTTTTTTTACACATTTTCTCGCGACATTTCTCGCGAACTTTATTCATACGGGCACAACCTTCTAAAGGATACTTCAACTTCGGTCTGCATAAATATGGGTAACCCTTGCGCTCCTCCTTTAGCGATCATTTTCTTGGATAGGTTTGAGCAGCAGGCTTTGGCGAACGCAGTTCACAAACCGGACTTTTTAGTCAGATACACAGACGACTATGCGGGGATTTGGACACATGGGGAGCAGGCACTGTTAGAGTTCCTTCAGTATCTTAACAGCCTACACCCGAACCTGGAATTCACACTGGCTCACTCAACAAGAGACAAAGGGGTCCCTTTCTTGGACACTTATGTAACAATCACTACTTCCGTGACAGGACAGCGTAAACTGGAGACGGAGCTCTACATTAAGCCGACAAACTCAGGGATCGTCTTGCATGCTTCATCAGCTCACCCTACAGCTACCAAGCACAATATGATCAGGAATATGTTTCATAGAGCCTTGAAAAATTCATCTAGCAAAGAAAAAGAGGATGGTAGCGTAGATCAAATTCACACCTTACTTTTAGGGAATGGGTATTCACTGAAACTACTGAAAAGGCTCTTCAGGGAGGTTCGCCTGTCCAGAGGGGCTAGAAACAGGCGGAAACGGACAGCGGGGGAGGATGGGTACTTAACACTACCATGTATTGACGAAAATTTGCTTTCCATAGTAAAAAAGGTGGTGAAAAGATCGGGCTTAAACGTTAGGCTAGTTTGGAGAAACGAAAATAAGTTGAAAAGTCAGTTAGTGCGCTCAGCTTTCACGCCGGCTCGCTGCCCGGGGGGAAATAGATGCAATGTATGCAAGGGTGGGTTTAGAGGACAGTGCACACAGCAAAAATGTTGTGTATAATATAATAGTACCAAAAAACGTTATATTAATATTTCGATCACAGATCTTCATCAGAAATTATACATTACCAAAACAACAATAATCAGAATACAAGTTTCGACTGCATATTGTTTCCCGCGTTTTTTACACATTTTCGCGCGACATTTCTCGCGAACTTTATTCATACGGGCACAACCTTCTAAAGGATACTTCAACTTCGGTCTGCATAAATATGGGTAGCCCTTGCGCTCCTCCTTTAGCGATCATTTTCTTGGATAGGTTTGAGCAGCAGGCTTTGGCGAACGCAGTTCACAAACCGGAGTTCTTAGTCAGATACATAGACGACTGACTATGCGGGGATTTGGACACATGGGGTCCAAATCCCCGCATACGTCACAAAGCTTGCACCTAAGTGCAAGCTTTGTGACGCAAATTATATAGGAGAAACCAAACGCCCGCTGAGACTAAGATATAATGAACATGTCCGAGACATAGTAGGCAGGAAGGATGATACACCGATGGGGGACCATTTCAGGATAGCTCATTCCGGAGCGGGTCACACCCCTACACCCATTCAAGTTCAAGAGCTTTACAGAGCTAAGGACCACCCGGACCGAAAAATCGCAGAGTCTATTTTGATTAGAAAGGAACAACCAAAGCTGAACTCCAATGTGTCATCGTGGCCAATCATGTAAAATTCAACACTTCCGCCCTTTTGCGATGACATTGTTCGTGTAGATACATCTTTTTAGGTTTGGCAACATTGTATTTTTTTTTTAATCTGTTTATCGTTTTATTGTATATTTATGCATGTTGTTAGATATGGGCTTGAAAGTTTGTTTGTTAATAGGTGATGTTGTGATATATAGGCGAGATGATGTCGACTATTTATGCAGACCGAAGTTGAAGTATCCTTTAGAAGGTTGTGCCCGTATGAATAAAGTTCGCGAGAAATGTCGCGCGAAAATGTGTAAAAAAACGCGGGAAACAATATGCAGTCGAAACTTGTATTCTGATTATTGTTGTTTTGGTAATGTATAATTTCTGATGAAGATCTGTGATCGAAATATTAATATAACGTTTTTTGGTACTATTATATTTTAATTTCGAGGAAGAGGTCATAAATGATAAAACTAACTATAATTTGCCTATACATGTTCCTCGCACAAGCACTAACCAATATAATAGAATATTCTTAAAATAATTATTCTGATCAAATGCGTATCCTCTAGGCTCTAATAGGAAAAATTTGTATATTTTCTCGTTGCCTTATAATGGGAAGGTCACGAAACTGACCTAACCTTAAGTCACCGATATAAACAAACGAGATAGCAGGGTCGTAGGTATCTATGGCTTGATTACTTCCTGTGAGTTTTGAAGTGCTCAGCCAAACACTGTGGCCAGTGGCTGTGGCACGACCACAAAGGATCTAGCTCGCTTGTGCATTTAGCTATGTTTAAAACAAACTTTACTTTGTAAAAGTTGTTTAGATTTCATTAAAAATCAGAAAAGATGGCAATTTTCGGTCGATTTCAGTCGTTAGGGGCATGGCACGATGTCCCTTACATCCGCCTTTGAGCACCCCAATGTTTTTTGGGAAATCCATACCCCTGACCAGACTGGTTATTGATTCGACTCTGATTGAATCGATTGGAATCGTTCAATCAAAATCCCTTGAATCAAAGACGAATCGATTCACCACCAGATTTTTTGATTCATGAATCATGATTGAATCAAAACCCGCATAGAAACAAGGCTGATTGAATAAAAAAGACTGTGCAATGCTATTTCAATGGTGAGTCAAACGTGATTTGATCAAAGAGTGTTTTGATTATTTGAATCAGAAAGAATCATTTCTCAAAATGGTTATCCATGAATCAAACGGTGACTGAATCATTCATATTCCAAAATGAATTGTGATTGAATCCTTCCAAGAAGGTGAATCAATAACCAGTCTGCGGCCCTGACTGGTAAACTTGGTTGCCCTTGCCCGAGGCGAGGTGGCGGAGAGCAGCGCACTGACTGGCCAGCAGTGTTCGCCACGGGCCCACCAACCCCCAGCCCAGCCCAGCCCAGGCCCATGCACACCAAGCCCAGGCCCGGACCAGGCCCATTCAAATTCATAATATTAAGGCCCAGGCCCGGTTCGACCCGTTCAGATTAAGCATATAATTATTTTCACAAAATTTGCAATCATTATCCTAACATATTTACTTGTATACTATACATGTGAAACAATGAACCAACTATGCTAAACAAAAAACAAAAAGCCACAGCCACAGCAACAGTGTGTTGCTGTGTAAGTGAACTGCTGGATACAATATTTTTGAGCTCTGACCTGAGCTTGTGCAACGCGGGCATTACTTCAAAATTGCCAGGCCCAGGCCCATCCAGAGACCAGTGATTTCCTTTAAGTTAAGGCCCGGCCCAGGCCCAGCCCAGGTCCAGCCCAGGCCCAGCCCATGCCCCATAGGGCCAGCCCAGCCCATGGCGAACTCCGCTGGCCAGCTGTAAGACAACAGCACTGGCGGATCTAGGGTCCGATAATAGGGTGGGGGGGGGGGGGGGAGGGAGGGGTTTAATGGAGTCGGGTCGTCAGCGCGAAAAATCGTTGAGCGGGGGTAGTGGTGTCGGGTTCTCAAACAGAAAGTCATTGACCGGGGGATTTTTTTTCCTTCCTAATTATCACTTCTTACAGCCAATGCAGGAACACGCGAGGCGGGGGACATCCTTGTATTGCATGCCCGCCATGTTCCTGTGGGGGGGGGGGGGGGGCGTTTGCCCTCTAATGGGGTCCTCTGGATTCGCAACTCCTCTGGATTCGCCAGTGGTAAAAACCAGACAAACCCAATTTTACCTCTTCTGTCGCTTTCAATTTTTTTTTTGTAGCTGAGTTCATGCTGAGTCTGATCTTGACTAGTTGGAAATGCTAAAAACTGTGAGACCTCTACTCATAGCACCCATACAATGCACCGGGATAAGTACCTAAGCATGGTGCAAAATGGGTGTCAGATTTAAAATTGGTACCTGAAATTACTTGAGACTGGATATGACCTGAGGCCAAAGTAGCCATCCCAAGCTATAGTAATTTAAAATAACATTGACAATTAAAAAATATTAACTTTACCTACAAATTCACAAAGTGTGAATTTTATTTGGCTACATGTTTACAGGGAAAAGGAAAACAACGATACCCAAGTCCCAGTCACAATTCCTCAAATACTGTCGAAATGCGTTCCACGCGCGCTATTCAGCGCTATAAACTTTGGCGCCAAAACGCGACGTTTTTAACTTACGTTGGTTGCAGGAATCGCTCCAGATCGAGAATAGCGTCAGACCCGCCACGCATATTTGGAAATGTCGAATATAAAGTCAAGGCCCATAATACTTAGGGACAGTGGCGTACCGAGTATCAACTATCAGGTCATGCAGGTCATGACCTGGTCCTTTGGACCCCATGCGCCCATGTAAAGCTGGCACCCCTACGATCAGTCACGACGCCCCTCTGGCCAGTGACGGCGCCACTTCGGCCAGTGAGGACGCTCCTCCGGTCAGTGACGACGCCCCGGCCAGTGAGGATGTCCCCTGCCATAGACGGCGTCTCTCCGGCCCGTGACAGCGCCCCTCCGGCCAGTGACCACGCCTCTCCGGCTAGTGAAGGCGCCCCTCCGGCGAGTGATGGCGCCCCTCCCACTAGTGACTGCCCCCTCCTTGGTGAGTGACGGTGTCCCTCCGGCCAGTGACTCCCCTTCTGCACAGTGCGGAAGGAGAGGCGCCCCCCGGCAAAATTTCGCCAATATTGGTGGCGGCCCTGTCGATCGGGTGGCGCCCCTCAAGGCAATGACCTGGTCCTTTGTGAATTTCTGCGTACGCCACTGCTTAGGGAGTCATAAGTCAGTCAACGCTCAAGACATTACTTTGAAATTTGGTTTGGGCATCGTCCATACTTGCTTCTCCAATATATATTCCGACCGTTTCATATGATTTTATATTTTATATGATTTTATGAAGAAAAACAAATTGGAGAAAAAAATCCACATCAAAATTTCCAAACATGTTCAAAAACCGGAATATATATTGGAGAACGAAGTATAGACAATACCTACACCGAATTTCAAAGCAATATCTTTAGTTTTGGCTGACTTATGGCTACTTAAGTATGATGGGTCTGTATTTTGTATTCGACATTTCCAAATATGCACGCGCCACTTTCCCTCCTGCTACCAAAATGCTTCAAAATAGAGGAAACACGAACGAGGAAAACAATAACTTTTTTTTCTCGCAAAAGGTTATTTTTCATTGCCAGTTTCAGCGGATTTTGAAGGGCGCTAATTTATATTGCCGCCCCTGTCGAGCGTGGGATGGGGGGGGGGGGCTTTTGCCCCTGCCCCCCTCCCCCTGGATACGCTAGTGGACAACAGCGCAGTATCCGGGAGCAGCAGCGGCTCCAGCGAGAACGACCTGGGGCTGAACCCCAGCTGCTGCGAGCTGTGTCGGCGGCGGCTATCTGCGCTCGCCACTCGGTGCCCGTTTCGTGGGTTCCGCCGCCTGCAAGCGGGCGCGACTGGGCTGGACGCACGGCCGGCACGCTGCCCCCGTGCTCGGGCGGCGTAGCATTGTTCTCAATACTGTTTTAAAGACAAACAGAGAAAATAGATGGCATTGCAGATATTGTTTTCTAGCACATGCGGTTGGATAACAGATATAGGCCGGAGTCGGAGTTGGAGTCGGTGTCGGAGTCGGAGTCGATTTTTTTCAGGCCGGAGTCGGAGTCGGAGTCGGAGTTGCTAAAATTATGTCGACTCCGCAGCCCTGGTCCTAATAGTCGAATGCTTGTTCCATATATAAGGCTAGTTAGCTGGAGAAGCGACTTGTTGCTTGGAGGAGATCAGAACCTGTGTATCATCCTCGTGCTTCATATAAAGCGCGAAAGAGGCGTACATGAACAGGAAGTTGGTAACTCTGAAAAGGGGGAGAGCCGAGGTGGGAATTTGGGAAAGTCTGCTGATGTTAGAGAGGAGCTTGAAGGGCGACAGTCACCACTCACCACTCACCGACTTCATCGGCTGTACAGACAGGTGCGGAGCGTCAAACAAGATACGGCGAGAGCCAAATACCATCACCGAATGAAACTGGGCTGTAAGTTTTTTGCCCCTACCCGTTATATAGGTAGGCAGGAGTGCCCATCCTTTCCCATGTGACCCATTTACTTTAAGTACCTGTTTCTCAAGTAATTATTGAGACTGCAATCAACGTTGGGTCACACCACTCCCTGCTATGTTTTTTTTGGCAACCTACCACCAGTATGTTAGTAAGTATTGCTTTGTAACCATCTCAGACTGATAGCTATGCTAGCAACGTCCGAGAGGAGTACAGGGCTTAGACAGTATACGAGTATTAATCCGCGAGTTACTGGGATATATTTCATAACGCGACTTACTGGGGGGGGGGGGGGGGGGGGGGGGCTATTTTTTGCCCCTCCTCTGATCTCCGGAACTACTGGACCGAATGTAAAAACTCAAACGGCATTCGATAGCCCTTGGAAATTTATCGAGGGAAACATAATATTGTTGACCTCCGGGTTACCGATGACGTCACAGGTCAGGTCAAGTACAAAATGTTTGACCGTGTCAAAAGGTCTCGATGGATGGAATTGTCGCGCAAAATTGCGATATTAAACGCATAAACTGTCGATACATCGGTATGATTCGTGTGTCGGACACTTCTAAGTACCTTTCTAAGCTGTTTATGACCTTGGGTCAGGTCAAGGTCATCCGAGGTCACGAGATCAAACTGCAGATTACGGTCATTAGGCGTTGTAACACATGTTTATGGGTTTCTTTTTCGTCTAGAACGCGAAAAAATGGCCTTAAAACATTGTTTGTTCCATATAAATAGAAGTAAAAAGCAAAAATGGAAATGCGTTTTTTTATGCATAGTAATGCTGTGAGAAGTGGTCGATTTGTGTCATTTAAACGTCATAACTCGGTCATTTTTAAAGATATCGACTTTAAATTTGGTACACATATTCACCGCATACGTCTCGATCAAATATATGCCGGTTTTTGGATAATTCTGATTTTTTCTTGAAAATTTTGTAAAAAAAAAAAATGTATTTGGATTTCTCAAAATTTTGAATAAAAAACCCCTCAAAAATCCGAGATTGCAGTTTGATAGCCCGGTCTATTGTAAGTAATTTGATTCAAAACAATTTAGTTTATCTCAAATATCGTATCTTTGACAGCGTTTTCCGCAAACCATTATTTTGCAACAAAACCCGAAGAACATGACGTCACTCTGACGTCATTCCCGGTTGACCTATCATAGCCTCATATTTTTCCGTTTGCCAACATGTGTAGAATTGATGTGAGAGAAGGTACTGCAAGTTTGGTGATGATACCGGTGTTCGTTTAGGAGTTATTGCAAAATAACGGGAGGGGGGCGGCAAAAAATAGCCCCCCCCCCAGTAACTCGCGGGTTAAGTGGCACTCATTCTTGTTCACATATACACGATACGCAAACACATACACTCAATCAAGCACACCCATACATTCATACATACATTCATCAGATTTACACATGCATACCATTTCCTGACCTAGACGACGAAACGTTGATAAAAATACAACTCAATGAGGCAAAGCAAAAGAAGAGAAGATAAATTAAAAAAGAAAGAAAAAAAGAGATGTTACATAAAGCTATCAACCGATGCACCGGGGAAAATGCTCAAGTCTTGAGCACGAGTAACTTGTAACAATGTCTGGATGACAATTATTCAAGCAACAGAAGCATAATAAGCATTCAGGTTCTAATAACTTTGTTAATGTTTGCTTATTTTTTTGGCATTTCATCGAAATTCCTATACAATGTACAAATAATTGTGTTCCATGTTTGTAGAGCACTGCAAGATAAAGCAAATAACCTATAGTTGGTGGCTGCAAAAGGAACACAAAAAAAGTTGTGTTAATCTTGTGTTTGAAAGTTCACAACATCTAAACATACTTGAAATTGGATTTGGTAATTTCATATTTATGTGTGCTAGTAAAATAATGATGTATTGTTCCTTTACTATTTCTGGGAACCTAAGTATTCTGTGTTTAATAAACAATGGTTTTGAAGGGTGTTATAATATTTTTGATAAATTATTATAATTGCTCGTTTTTGCGGTATCAACAGTTTGTTAATGTTAGTTTCATAATTCCTGCCCAAGATCACTGCACAATAATTTAGATGGGGAACAATTACTGTATTGTACAGCAATAGAAGTTGCTGTGAGGATAAATAATGTTTGGATCTTCCCATAACTCCTATATTTCGGCTTATCACAGATGCTACACTATTTATATGACTATTCCATTTAAGATTTTCATCTACATGAACGCCTAAGTATTTAATGCATAATGCATCACTGATCTTGAATATATTTGGTAATTTGTCTTTGATGCATTTAGTGATAATCTGTTTACATGGAACCACACGTTAATTTTTATAATTAATTCATTAATATTTATTTGGAGCTCTTCAACATTTCTACGTTGAATACAAATTACCGTATCATCAGCAAATAAATAAAAAGTACCTAAGTCTTGTATTGCTGATGCCATTACTATAAAGAATACATAAAAGAGGACCTAAACTTGAACCCTGTGGGACACCCATTTTAATCATTTGTTTCTTAGATACAACCTCATCTATTCTTGTCAACTGCTGCTTGTTATTAAGATATGACTCTATTATGTTGTAGAAATTCCCTCGTATCCCTATACGGTGTATTTTTTCCAGATAATTTAAAAGCAAACTGTATCGAAAGCTTTTTTTAATCAAGATATAAGGAGCAAGTCATTTCGTTATTTTGTAAAGATTTTGTAATTTCATCGTACATGTGCACAATCGAACACAGTACGGCATGTACTGTGTTGTTTCCCGAATCCAAATGGAAAAGGATTCAGGATAGTATTACCATTAACCCTATTTGTAACAGGCTCCTGGCTACCCCTATTTGTAACAGGGGGGATGGGGGGGGGGGGATTCCGCCCCCCGGAGATCTCGAGATCTACCAGTCTGATTTTCAAAAATGAAACGGTTTTTGGTTCCCCTCAACACGATCTACATTTCTAAATAATACAAAAAATATCAATTTTTGATAGGGGGGCAACAGGGGGGCAAAAACTACCAATTTTAGTGGTATTTTTGATCCAACATAGCTTTCATGTTTATCGACCGATTTTAACACAACTATTACGAATCAATAGATATTGAATTGGAAATTGATATATGACGGTGGCATTTTAAAATTCAAAAATCATAGGCGTGTGCAGGTCACTCAATATGGGGGTGAAGTAAATGCGTAATAAATCCTTTTGTTATGTTTTTTTTTTGATAAATGAAATGGTATGTGATTGTGACATTAGACAAAACAGTTATAAATCATATTTTTTGCCATAGGTTGTACCAGGTTAGTGAAAAGGGAGGTCAAATTGAAAAAAAAAAATAACCGCAGACAAGTTGCTACCCAGCACTATAAATATGTTACTGATCGCAGATAGTTCCTTTTTGCATATTGTACTTCATCATAGGCGTATCCAGGATCCAAATTGGGGCGGCGCAAGACCTTCTGATAAACATATTATCCGCTATTATGATACTAACTAGTCAACAGTGACTATTTCACTTACAACTTCAATTAACATTGCTTACCCCCCTTTTACCCTACCTGGACTCGTCTATTATCCTATAATCGTTCGTAGAGTAGCCTGCGGTGCGTGTCTCATCCGAAAACTGCAGTATTTTATGTCATTGTACGACCATGCCTCTTAGTTTCCTTGCAATAATATGACCCCCTTTCTTCCATTCCTGAGCGCGCCTCTGCGAAAAATGACTTTATTCCCTTTTCTGGTCTCATATATGCATATATCATTATAAGCTAACCGTCTATTGCGCCGTTATCGCTGGCATATCGTCATCACCATGTCAGTCACCCCCTTTTCATGTGCCTGAACACGCTCCTGAAACTCTATATGTAATTAATTATGCAAATAATGGAAGCAGAAGCTATGTTTTACATCTTGATAGCTATAAATGCCCCTTACATTGCTCTATTTGCTTCCCGCCAAGCATTGAATACTTCCTGGAACCCCCCCCCCCCCCCTTTTCAAGCCCCTGAAACCGCCTCTGCCATGACATTTTTATATTTCATTAACATCAACTAATCTTCACTTGTTGCAATCACCGTAAACCGATGTAACTCCTTCATACTTGAGGCAGTTAGGAAGAAACCGTGAAGATCGCATTTCCGTATTATCGCCAAATATCGCTTCCGAACCCACCCAAAACTGTGCCCTGGAACCGCCTCTGTTCAGGTTAAGAACTCAATTTTTTTAAAATTCTAAATGCGGTATTCAATTCTATGAAAAGTCCCAAAATTTCATGGGCCTGCTCTCAGCCGTTCTGGAGATATCTGCAAAAAAACATGAGGGGGGGGGGGGGGGGGCAGAATCCGCCCCCTGTTACAAATAGGGTTAAGGAATGTCATTCATGTTGTATGCATTATTTTCTCAATAATTTTGGAAAATATCGGTATCAATGAGATTGGTCTGTAGTTATTAAATTTATCTTTATTTCCTGTTTTATAAATTGGTGCTATGATAGTTATCTTAAGTTTGTCTGGGAACACCGCTGTTCTCAGACATAAATTGAAAAAGAAGGTAAGATGATGCAATAGTGGTTCATACGTTCCTAGCAATATAAACGAGCTTATTCCATCTATCTATCCCGCTTCCCACAAGGTTCAGAGATTTAATTATATTTTTGATCTGTACAGGTGTGGTGCTTGGTATATTTGTAAGGCACTCATGAAGTGGCTCTTTGATATATTTTAGTGGACATGAATTTGGAGCAGGGATGCTCTTCTCCAATTCAGACCCAATGGATGATACAAAATGATTAAATCCCTCTGGTACTTCTTTTCCCTTATCACAATTTCCTTTGTTGTCATACAATGTACTCGGAAACTTCCTTTTCTTCGTTTTGTATTTATTCATATGATTGTTGAGCACATGCCATGTTTGCTTACTGTCATTACTGCTGCCTTCTAAAGATTGTTTTATATTTTTTTTTGCATCACTTATTAAGTGGACAAGTATATTTATATATCGTTTATAACTATTTTCATTTGCAATGCTCGTATTTTTCAATAACTTTTTGTACAGTTTGTTCTTCGTATTAATGGAACATAGTAAGCCCGGTGTGATTATATTTATTTATGGGAGTTTTCCTTCTGCAAGGTGTGTATGATTTCGAAATAGTTTAATACCGTCTACGTAGGCCTGTATAAGTTGGGTGCATGGAACATTAGCATCAGTATTTTTTATAGTGATCCAGTCTTCCAGATAAATAATCCACCATCTCAGGCAGAAATTCGATCAAATGTCGTTATCCGTGTATTATATTGCGGTATATGAGTCCCAATCTTCATTGATGCAAATATCGGTAAGTGGTCTGATAAATCACCAATGATTATCCCAGATGATTGCAAAGTTGATAGATCATTTATGAATATGTTGTCAAGCAGTGATTCACAATGATGTTGCTTTCTTGTCGCCTCCATATCGTTGGAGAAAATCCATAAGACGATAGCATATTTTTAAAAGAAGAATTACAATAATTACCTTTGTTTACAAGAAGATTATAATTGAAGTCGCCCGCTAGAACAACAATCTTCTTTTCGTTTTCTAGTTTTCAAGCAGATTTTCCATGTAGTCTAAAATATCTTGCTAGAATGGTGTGGAGGTCTATATATTTCGCCCACCAATATAATTTTTGATCCAGATCTCAGGTGGAGAGTTAACTCGACAAAACTAGTTTCACAATCTATACTTTGAAGATCTTTTCTCTCCTCTACATCATAGTTGTCATGTACATTTGTCTGCAACATTTGTCTGTACATTTGTCTGCAACTCTGTCACCCTCGCCAGTATTTCTGCATGACGCGAATATATTGTAATTGTCAAGATTGTAATATTCAATAATATCATTTTTTAGCCATGTTTCAGCTATGCAAATAATGGTCCCAAGTTATGCCTGTGCTCACCAGAAAATTATGTAAATCATCAAATTTGTTTTTCATCGACCTACATTCAAATGGATGACATTAAGCTCCCATCAATGTCCGTTAACGAATAATGGTAACCACAATGGGTCTGGATATTAACATTATTCAGCAAAATGGAGTACACAACACCAGAAATGGAAGAAAGGCTCTCTGAAACTGAATCAGGAGTGCAGAAAACCAATGTGACGAAACCGGCGCGGAAAAACCGAAAGTGGCGCTGCTCCCTAACACCAGAGTAACCAAAAAACGAGAAGAAAATTATATTTATAGACCAATATCAGAGTCAGCAACCCAAACATGTCGTTTATGAACCCTACAAGTTCACAGCTAGCGGAAAAACAGCCCAGTAGCTGATATAACGCAGTCGTAATAATCCACGTCAGCACGCTCGGAGTCGAGGTCAAGGAATGCCAAGTCACTGGCGTGTCCGATCGCGCGCTACAAAACATTGGAGAACAGGTCAGTATGCCAATGTGAGGAAATGCCAGTAGGTGGCGCTGACAGATAACACTTTAACTTTGACTTGCCTATGAAATGAGGAATGATGTAACGAACTTCTCAACAGACTATATAGGAACACGTGAGTTTTAGTATCTACACCTGTATTTGATATACAAATGTACAGGTATGAACTTGATATGTAGTGCACTTTTGACATTTATGGCCAAAAGTAAATGACAAGAAACTCTGTATCATCTCCTGTAATATTTCATGAGCATATTCGCACCCTTTCTATAGGTACCTATCATTTGTCAAAAGTGGATACCCGTGACAGAGTGCTCCGGCGGATGCTGCGACCCACCGTGTAGAGGCGCGTGGCCAGTGACAATGACCGCCCCGCCTCGTCTGTGATTCATAAGAATAGCAGTCCGCGATGGCTAGGTTTCACTCGATGTTTGTTTAAATTACGCTCACTGGCGGGATTAACACTCATTGGCTGTTGTAGTAGATAAGACAAGGCACTCACATATATTATTTAATAATGTCATGATTGATTAATAGTCGCAAACTGCGAAGTAGGTAACTGAATTTAAACACTGTTACTGTGTTTTGATTAAAAGCATGGACAACCTCATAAATATATATATTACATTATTGTATGCGATATTCTTATAACGAACGTTAACCCGCGAGTCACTGGGGGCGGGCTTTTTTAGCCCCCCTAGGAATATTATGATTATCTCAATAACTAATGCAGATATCGATGCCAAACTTTCAGTACATTTCTGGGCATCATTTTTACGCCTTTTGAGAACAAAAGAAAAAATTTCGTCAGAAATTTTTCGAGATATAGTGAATTTAGTGACGTCACTAAACACGATTTTGACACCAAAATCGGCTAAACTTTGCCAGGCCGTACAAATGCCGCATTTGAAGCAAAATGCAATCGAAAAACGCTAAAAGGTAGAAAATTGCAAGGGCCAGCTATCTCGAAATTGCAATAATTGCGTTTTTTTACCCTATTTTTTTTGTTGTTGAAAAAATGCTCACAAAATCAAATTTTTCAAAGATATAGAAAAAAACGGAATATATGTCAGATAACGACATATGGGCAACTACCATTCCAAATTTCAAAATGATATCATCTTTTTTGACTGTCATGGCATATAAAGTATGGGTAAATCATGACGTCATATTTTGAAATTGCGTTTTTTTGCTTTTATTGACCGGATACAGACAAATAAATGCCAGCACTGTTTTAAAAAAAAGATAAAACTGATATAGAAACATGCTTTTTTTCATTTCGATTTATAAATTTCAAATTTTGACCTTCAGTGGCCTGAACTTGACCTGAATTTGACACTAACTTCACGTAAATGAAGTCAGGTGGTAAAATGACTACCACTATCGAATTATACGCGTAAAAACATCCATAAAACATGTGCTGCATGACTTTCGTAGATATTTTGTGTGTAGTGACCTTTTGTGCCCTGACCTTGACCTTGATCTTTTCCAACAATATCACTTTAGCTCATGTGGGATATGTATCATACCTTTGACAGCACTTTGGGTGATTATATGCGCAATCGAAGGCCATGGATGGCAAGTATTATCCATAAACTCAAATACCTCGATTTTGACGTTTGACTTGACCGTGACCTGACATGTGACCTTAATTTGAAATTTTTAAGTTTGCGTTAGGTTTATCTCATTGAGCGCTTTCGAATGCCGCCTTGCGCGTCCCGCTGCGATCATTGGTTCTGAAGATACCAGGGGGAGGGGGGGGGGGGGGGGGGGGGGGGCTAAAAAAGCCTCCCCCAGTGAGTCGTGTTACAGAATATACCCCATTGACTGCCGGGTTAAGACCACACGTCCACCCGCCACAACGCAGAAGCAGCCAACGGTTAGGTACTGGCAGTCGGCCGGCGCAGGCCAGTTCACATATTCACACGTAATTCCGAACGTTTAGGTATAATACAGCCGATTCCACAGACAGATCGTTCAATGAAAGTATGTCATATGAATACAAATATCATTATGTTAATATGAGAAGTAGTATTGGCCAAGTAGCTTCGGAATGCCCTTTTTCTCCAGTTACGACACTTCAATCAAGTGAGTTTATTTGTTTTATAAGTCGCAGACGGCCGCCGGTGGTGGCAGCCGGGCCGCTGCTCTCCCGCGGCCGGCGGTAAAAACTGCCGTACACTGGCGAGTGGCGGGCGTCACCGTGCCGGCAGCGACAGCAGCTGTTTGACCTCTGTGCCGCCGGTGACCGTCCGCCGGGCGCCGTGCTGGCGGCGGCCCTCCGGAGTCCGGGCTCACACACCCCGGCCCCGGCCGCCGGGCTCACACCCCGAGCCTTGTTCACGACGCCTGCTGACGGACTGACTGCTGCGGCCTACTGCTGTCAAAACGTATCGACCAATCAGTATGGGATGTGGGGAGGGGTACGGTGTATGACGTCATACCTCTGCTGCCTCCTGCTGTCGCTGCTGCCGGAAAATCGCGTCAACCGGGCAGCAGATAATACAAATTGGCGCACACGGCAATTTCCAAACGTGAAGCGTCGATAAATAACCAACGATCTCCAAGCGAAAAGCTTGAAGAAGCGAAGATGGATATGGAGTAAGTCTGCGATGATTTTAGTTTACTGTTTATGTTGATATTAGGTACCATAAGCTCTGCTACTTACCTAGCTGTACGAGCAAATTTATCGTAGCAAGTACGCCAGATATGTATCGTGAATCGTCAGCATTGGTGTTCAAGTAGTAATCGCCGGCGATGACGTAAGTTGGTGTGTGCTGCCGTTTTGGGCAGCCGTGGGCAGCCCGTCAGCAGGAGGTCGTGAACAAGGCTCCGGCCAGCGGTCACCGCGCCGGCCGCGGACATACCAGGCCCGGCCGGTACGCAGTACCGCCGACAGCTGCTCCTTTTTGTACCGACACCCATGGGCTACCGGCGCTTGGTTACCAATTCGTCACCAATTTGGCTCGCACTTTTTATGTCATGGAGCTGTGTGTTTGCGTTTGGTTGTGTATGTGTTTGGTATTATCATCTTTTTATCATGTCAGTTGATATCAAATGTAACTGTTAGCACCATGGATGCCTTTTTCAGTGAATCGTGACTTTCAAATCCAATAGCAAGGCAGCATGGGATGCCAGCTAGATATGCCTTTTACCTCGTCAGTAATAATGTTTACATGCCTGAATGTAGCGCTCGCACTCCACATTAGGTCAGTCCGCCTCTGGCTGGCTGCGTTACACTCGAGCGCTGTCAGTCGGCACGTGCGGCGGCGCACCGGCTCTGGTCACTGCAGGGAAGCTCACAGCGCCAGCGGTCACCGCTGTCACGCTGCGCACTAAATAGCTGCAGCGATTACACACACCCGCGTCTGACCGGCGTTATCCGAGTACAATTGACCGGTCCAGGCCCGGGAAGACATGAAATACTCTGCTCCAGTATTATTACAGTTCCAATGTTTAAACATTAAGTCCAGAAATCCCGTCTGGTGTGACAATATCTGGAACATAATCATGTATCAATTGATCTCAACTGCACTGTCGTTTTCTTTGCAGCACTCCTTTAATAATAATGTTTAATTTGATATGCTTCGCACTGAACGCCGACTGCTTTTTACAGCAACATGAATCATCTTAATACCAGTAAGGCGCCGTGGTTGGCGATGAACGAGCGAGCGCGAAGGAAATGTATGGGGAATTTCAACTCAATCGGGCAAGTATTTACTGAGATACAAAAAGGATGCACACGTGCGCACGTGCAGAGGCACCCACCCTTGACTTGTGGGAAAGTGGGGGCTGAGAGGTCCCTAACCACACACCAAATTTGAACACAATCGACTCAGCCGTTGCAGAGTTTTTGCGAGAAAACACTTTTCAACACCCCTCACGCGGCACGCGGCACGCGCAGTGGTAGTCACCCACATGAGTCAGCACCGGTTTCAAACAGAGTAGATTGGATGGGGCTGCTTAGCAAAGAAATCCGCTTGCCAATCGGACGTGTGATTGCAGAGATATGAGCTTCTCAAAAGCGTCGCCACGGGTCGGGCCGGGCCGGGCCGCTCATAATCAGATTTTTTCCCATATACCAGTAAGACGCCGTAGTTGGCGATGAACGAGCGAGCGCGAAGGAAATGTATGGCGAATTTCAACTCCATCGGGCAAGTAGTTTCTGAGATACAAAAAGGGTGCGCACGTGCGCACGTGCATAGGCACCCCACCCATGACTTGTGGGAAAGTGGCGGCTGAGAGATCCCAAACCACACACCAAATTTGAACACAATCGGCTGAGCCGTTCCTGAGATATAAAATAGGGGTGTGCACGTGCGCACGTGCAGTTACCCCACCCCTGACTTGTGGGAAAGTGGCGGCTGAGAGATCCCAAACCACACACCAAATTTGAACACAATCGGCTCAGCCGTTCCTTAGATATAAAATAGGGGTGTGTACGTGCGCACGTGCAGAGGCACTCCACCCCTGACTTGTGTAAAGGCGGCGGCTGAGGGGACCCTAACTACACACCAAATTCGAACACAATCGGCTCAGTCGTTCCTGAGATATATAATAGGGGTGTGCACGTGTGTACGTGCAGAGGCACCCCACCCCTGACTTGTGGGAAGGCAGCGGTTGAGGGGTCCCTAACCACACACCAAATTTCCACACAATCGGCCAAGCCGTTGCAGAGTTGTTGTGAGAAAACGCTTTTCAACACCCGTCACGCAGCACGCGCCACGCGCAGTGATAATCACTCATGTGAGTCGGCACTGGTCACAAACAGGGTAGGTTGTATGGGTCTACTCAGCGAAGAAGTCCGCTTGTCAATCGGACTTACGGTTACAGATATATAAGTATCTCAATAGCGTCGCCACGGGCCGGGCCGGGCCGGGCCGGGCCGCTCATATTCAGATTTTTCCCTTACGCCACGGAAGGACGAGCGAGCACTGGCTGTATCAGTTGCAAACCGTTCTAATGCCGGTTCTGCTGACATAGTGAATGAGTGCTGAGCTTCCATATCGGTTGTTGAGCCATCGGGGTCCTCAGGCCATGTCCATGAAGGACGGCATAGTTGCTGCCCCGCTCGACGGCAAGAAAACGGCTTGTCTGCTTCTCCCCGGTGGCACTCCCCTGGGATACACCGCGGCACGGACGATGGTGATTGGCTGTCAAGGTTAAAGGGAATATGTCACCTTGCAAGTTGTCTTGAAATTTGGCTATGCGGGGTATTTCGAGCTGAACAAAACGAATATGGCATTTGTTTGGACGATAGATGGATATCTGCCGAAGAGTTCCACGTTTCGTGCCCCGATCGGGGCACGACACAGTCGAACAGCGTCTTCTAAAAGGGCCCCTTTTAAAAGAAGCTGTTTGTGTCCCAATCTACTACCACGACACTAGTCCTGTGTCGAAATTACTTAGCGTAGCGAGGTAATTGTTTCACCACAACCCGTTTTTCGACTGCTCTACAAATCTGCTATCTCAGTTAAAACCCATGTTAAAGGTGAACTATTCCCTTTAATACGGCTAAGGCGTGTGCCGCGTGTTTATGTGAATGTAACATTTGTGAGCCGGATACTGTACAGGAGAAGAATGTGTACCATTTGATACAGATCTTACACGATTGATACGTATGCGGGGATCAAGAGGTGGGTCTGACGAACTGGAGCCGGATACTGCCACAGCCAGGGCTGTAGAGTCGGAGTCGGAGTCGGAGTCGGAGTCGGAGTCGGTCGAAGTCGGCAGTTTTGGCCGGATTCGGAGTCGGAGTCGGAGTCACTAAAATCTTACCGACTCCGACTCCGGCCCGGAGTCGGAGTCAACTTTTTGGCAATTGGCGATTACTTTGGTCGGTAGAATAGTCGTCGGCCTAGGGACATTAGCTTTACATCCCTTTCGAAAGAAAATGAGTGGAAAATGAATCGAATGGAAAGTTTACTCAACTAGCGGTAGATTTGCGCCTGATGAAGATAGGGCAATAATTTTGTACGGCATCTGATGATGATTGGGGCTTTGGACGCACCGACCCTTACGGTCACACGGCGCCTATGCTAATATCATCGTGCTCGCTTCGTCAAGGTGATTCGAATCATACCATGGAGACCAGGTTACCTAAGTCAAATGCAAAATTTGACCTCAGGTCAAGGTAATTTAAGGTCATGTGGTGAACCAGGTATGTCGTGCTGCGCAATGTCGGACGCGTCTCGACGAGACATACACAGTGGTGCCGGTCTCACGTTCTGATCTTCATTTTATTCCGCCACCTGCAGGCGGCATGACTGGGCTGGACGCGCGGCCCGTGAGCCTCCCGTGCTCGGGCGGCGTGGCAGTGTGCTCCATACTGCTAAGAATACAAACAAACGGAAACAAATAGATCGCATTGCAGATATTGCTTAGCATGCGATTGGAGAACGGATATAGGCCGGAGTCGGAGTTGGAGTCGGAGTCGGAGTCGGAGTCGATTTTTTTTGCAGGCCGGAGTTGGAGTCGGAGTCGGAGTTGCTAAAATTACGTCGACTCCGCAGCCCTGGGCCCACAGCCACACGGAGGATGCCGATGCATTCCGCCAGTAGGTAGTAGGTAGTAGGTAGGCCAGTAGGTAACAAGCCTTCACTCACGGATCGGGGGTGCCCTCCACGGCCCCTCACAGCCAGCTTGGCTGTGGACAGCGGGGTGGACTTCACCGGACCCTACACTCGGCTCGTGTTCAAGGTTGAGGATCGTCCGACTGTGGAGGCTTTCTGCCAATGACTCTGCAGCTGGCAGCGTCCCTCTATGAATTTACCATCAGAGACGTATTGGTCGTATCAGTGTAATTGGTAGCCAGGTATGCGTGCAGTAATTGCAGTATAAGCGGAGATTATGACACCGGCTGACTATCAGCCACAGAACATGTTATTCAGCGGCGCACAGTGAGCAAGGAATTGACTCGAATGAATTGTTCAGGTTAGGCGAACCCCGCAGGTCTGTAACTGAACTCTATGGGCGCCATGTCGACTTGTGCTTGATTCCGCTTCAGCGGAATCGATTCCGATTCCACACAAAGCCAGATGAGTCTGATTCCGAATACGATTCCAGCAGATACTTGAGTAGTGGAATCGATTCCGAATCCGATTCCAGGGCACCAAAAAAGCTTGATTCCGAATCCGATTCCATTGATTCCAACTTTTTCCACTCTGCATACAAAGTTTGATCATGCGTATTGTTAGTACAAATGACACGGATAGCCATCTTAAGTGTTAACACAGGTGTATTGAATTTGACTAGTTTGATATACAATTTCAAATAATTTCTGGAATTTTATGGACAAAACTGACCCGTGCTGCAAAATCGCGAATGTCAAATTCCAGCGTAAGGAAGAAAACAATATCATATCTAGACATAGGTATTTACAGGGGCGGATCCAGGGGGGGCACAGAGGGCATGTGCCCCCCCCCCCCACCCCACCCCGCCGAAACATCTGAGGAGGGCCCTTTTCGGCGCGCGCAGCGCGCCGAAAAGGGCCGACGAGACCGCGCGAAGCGCGGTATCATGGGCTCTAAGAGTCTGGAGACCACGCAAAGTGCTCTTTGGAGAGTTTAGAGCAATCCAGAGGCCCTCTCCGAAAGACCAGAGGGCCCCATAAACGTTCAAAAGGCCATGTACATGTCAGAGGGCCCCTGGCTAGACCAAAAGGGCCCCTGGACGAGTCAGAAGAGCCCTGAACATGCCGAATGGCCCTTAGCCAGCACAGAGGGTCCCTAGGCAGGTCGGAGGGGCCCTGACCATGTCGGCAGGGCGACAAAGCAGCCAGCGCAGTTCCTTACCAGGTCGAAAGGGTCCCGGAGCAGGTTGGGGTGCCCCTGGACAGACCCAGAGGGCACCTGAGAAGTTGAAAGGGCCCCTGTGCAGGTCAGAGGGGCCTCTGGCCAGACCGAAAGGGCCCCTGGGTGGGTCAGAAGGACCCCTGAACATGTCGAATGGGCCCCTAGCCAGCACGGAGGGGCCCATGCCAAGTCGGAGGACCCCTTAGCATGTCGGCAGGGCGACAAAGCAGCCAGCGCAGTCCTTTGCCAGGTCGGAAGGGCCCCTTAGAAGGCTGAAGGGCCTCTGGACATACCAGAGGGCCCCTATGTAGTTCAAAAGGCCCTTTTGCAGGTCGGAAGGGCCCCTGACCAGACCGAAAGGGCCCCTGGGTGGGTCAGAAGGGTCCTGAACATACCGAATGCGCCCCTAGCCAGCACAGAGGGGCCCCTGGGTAGGTCGGAGGGCCCTAAGCATGTCGGCAGGGCGAAAAAGCAGCCAGCGTAGTACCTTGCCAGGTCGGAAGGGCCCCTTAGAAGGCTGGAGGGCCCCTGGACAGACCAGAGGGCCCCTGGGAATTTCAAAGGGCCCATGTGGAGGTCAGAGGGTCTGCTGGGCCCTTGCAATGATCGGGAATTGGGCCCTTTCAACGCTCGGGAAGGGGGCCCTTTCGGGGCGCCGCCCCCCGCCCTGGGCGAAATACTGGATACGTGCCTGGGCCCTACGTCGGTCTGAGAGTGTCCTTGTCAGGTCTCAATATGCCCTGGCTGGGTCTAAGAAAACCCTACGCCTGTCGGCGAGAGCCTTTGCTAGTTCTGAGAGGGCCCTGGGATGGTTTGCGAGGGTCCTGGCCGGGCCTGAGAGGGTTCACCGCCCGCTTAAGATGGCCTGACCAAGCCTTAGAGGGACCATACGCTGGTTTGAGAGGCCCAGTCCTAGTCCTGACTGGTTCCTACATTAGTCAGAGATGACCCTTGTCGGGCTTGAAATGGGCCTGTGTCTGTTTGAGAGGACTCTTTCCAGGCCTCAGATGGCCCTAAGCCAGTCTGAGAGGGCCCTTACTAGGCGACAGAGGGCCCTATACCGGACACCAGGTGAGTCATTTGGGCCCGCCTGAGCCAGAGGCCTGGTCGGAGCCCTCTCAGGCCTGGCAATGGCTCTCTCAAACGGTCGGAGGGCCATTCAAGTCTGGCAATGACCCTCTCAGACTTAGAAAGGGCGCTCTCAGGCCCACCGACAGTACTTTCAAAGAGACTGAGGTACCTCTTTTACCGACCTTAGGGCGCTCTCGCACCGGCACAGGACCCTTTCAGAACAACCGAGGGCCTTTCCGACCTACCGGTGGTCCTCCAGACCAGCATATGACGTTCTCAAGTCTTGCAAGGGCCCTACAAGACTGGCATAGGGCCAGGGGCGTCGCCGACGGGGGTCCGAACTCCCACTCTCAGAAGTCGGGGTGTCGACCCCCCATACACACACTTTTTCGGGGAAAGTTAACAATTTATCGTAAAAATTGCCTTTGCAACAGTCAAAATCCAGCTATCCTCAGTTTAAAACTGCCAAATTTCGCGCCGCTTCGTGGCATGACACAAATTTCGCAATTGCTTATACAAATTTGGAAAATGCACAAATTTATTCCATTAAATGTCTGGCAGAGGCTTTTTCCTTGGTGGTAATTGCTGGCCCCAGGTCCCACTCGCGTATTAAAATATTAACTTTTAAGCGGGATACATGTTTACACTGGCGGATCCAGGGGGAGGGGGGGGGGGGGGGAGCAACAAGGCCATGCCCCCCAAAAAGCATGGAAGGTGAGGGACAACATGTCTCCCCCTAACAAAAAACAACGTTAGCAATTTATCGTAAAAATTGACTTCGCACCAGTCAAAATGCAGCTATACACAGTGAAAACTGGATTTTTCTTTGTAAAACACGGCTCTTACTATCAGTTGCAAACCCAGGGTTCACTCTAGGAGGGAGCAATTTTTGATCAGGGGGGCATAAGGTAACCCCACCAAAAATAAATCACCGGATTTGGCCCACTATATTTTTAGAGGGGCATAATTTCAACATATTTCCCTTAACAAATAATTCATCTTTGGAGCATCTGTGGAAATAGGGACATTCGGGACCTAATTACAAAAGGGTACATACGGCCAAGGGGGCACGTACGGACCTTCAGGGGGGGGGGGCAATTTCCCCGTGGGCCCCACCCCTTGGGCACGCCTATACTTACCATCAAATCAGGGCTTAAAAAAGCTCAACTGGACGAGAAAATAGCGGCCAGCAAGCTGCTAGTCGGAATTGAAGCTCGAACAAACGTCTATTTTTACATATAGGAAGAACACTGCATATGGTATCAATTTGAAATCCAATCTACACTCTATTTCGGCGCAAATGGTTGTCAAAAATGACGCGTTTTTTTAAAATAACTTTTCGGGACGCGTGACAGCGGTGTGTACAAAATTCACGTGTGATTCTCACGAAAATCCCAATGGTAATTGTGCAATCAAAACAAAACAAACTATAGGTAGGTACCTAGGTTGAGATAGGTACTTCTAGCTCAAACCTTATCGGAAGTATCTGCCCCCTCCCGGATTTTCTCAATAACCTAGAAACTATGATATATATCAACGCCAAACTTTCAGTACCTTATCCTGCATCAAGTCTAAGTCTTCTCACCAACTTTCAATTAAATTGATGTAGTGTTTTGGGAGATAATGACGTTTTAATAACGCCATGCCATGCCATTTTTGGTGGAAAAGCTATAAATGTTGGACAAAACGTAGAGTTTGAAGCAAATTGCAAATACAAAAAACGTCAAAAGAAAGGAAATGACATTCTCTTCAAAATGGCTATCTCGGATATCCGAAATTGTGAGTCTTGTAACCAAAAATGGGGAAAAAATTCGGGAAAAAAATCCACAAAATAATTTTCTGTGAGTTTGAAAAGTGAATTTATTAAGCTCGAATACCAAAATAAAGTGACCGCCCAAATATCCGGAGGGAGAACAATGGGAGTACCTTTTTGCCACAAAAAGATGCCCCCCACGGAGAGAGGCTGGATCCGCCAGTGCCTCCCACCGATTTGACCCCCCCCCCCACCCCACCCCCCCCCAAAAAAACGACGACTGGATCCGCCAGTGCATTTTTAGCTAGTCTGCCGAGTTCCGAAAAAGGCGATGCGGACGCAAAGACGCGGACATCGACACCCGCGGAAGCTGGAGCGATGCCCAACTTGCTGGACCCGGAAGAGCTAATAGTGGGGACCAGGCCAAGACCAGCTCCCAAAGCCATCTCCCCTCAAGCTCCTCCAGATCCACAGGGACCATTTATGCGCGGGAACGTCGTTCTACCTCTTGCTGCTTTCAAACCATTTGCACTGTTACCAGTTGTTTGTTACGGTTCGGTACATATGTATAGTTATTAGTATCATATGTACTATTGAGCGCTGACTGCCACCGGTCATCGTGATTTACTATCCGAGGCTAGTTAATGGATATGAAAAACTACCTTCATTTCAATATTTTTCATCATACCGAGATGTGCAACCAGGAAAAGGGGTTACCTGAGGCGTGGCTCCACTGGTCTCCACAGGTCTGGTTCCAATATTAAAATTGCGTTTTCCACGACCTAAAATTCACAATTTTTACGCCGCTTCGCGGCGTCACATCGGTGGCCATCATCATAACGAAGCCATCGTCATCGTCTTCGGTTCGTCGTAACGCTGAATTGAATGAATAACATTTTTAGCTTCTTATGATCTATAAGGCCCATCGCCTATATTTCTGGGTTTTATCAGGAAAACCCGTAAAAAATCGCCGCTTGGCGGCGCTAAATAACAAGTACCTACTGTAACATGAAAATTCACATTACAAATGCTGCAAACACTTAAATACACGCAGAAAAAATGTTACATTTTTCCCGTCATTTCAGCCGAGCCACCACTAAAAGTTATTGGCTGCATAGGGCCCTCTCAGACCTATCAAGGGCCTCCTCAGACTGGTATGGGACTCTTTCAGGCCTGACGAGGGCCCTCTTAGGCTTGTCAAGGGCTTTCTCATACCTGCAAAATACACTCTCAGACCGACTGGAGGCCCTTTCAGACCTGCAAAAACGATCGGGGCCCTTTTCAGCTCGAGGGCCCCTTCACGTCTGATGTGCCCCCCGAAATGTTTGCCTGGATCCGCCCCTGGGTACTTACAACCGGTCCCCGCTTGCTTCGCTGCGCGAAGAGGCGACGCCGTTGGCGTTGGTGTTGCCGTTAACTTACGCCGACCGAAACAGGTATTACAGCGTTTTATTTATTTAGCGGCGCCACTCAGCTGAGGTCCCTGAAACCAATAGCATCGAGCTAATGCTAAAGTTTTTTCGAGCGACGGCTATTTGGATCGGATTTATCATTGCGAGAGAAGGAAAACGTGCCCCCTGCTGGCGCGTGCTGTGACCGACACCGGCATCGGGACGACTTTATTTTTTGCCGTGGATCGTCACAAAGCTTGAAGCTGTCATGTGTGCAAATTTCACCGTCATCAGTGCTACCGTCTGTGCTGTGCGTGTGGCTAAAGAAATGAGGACACAGTCACAGACAGATACACAGACGACAGACGTACGGCTAGAAAATTAGTGATTTAGACAAACGGTCCCCGCTTGCTTCGCTGCGCGAAGAGGCGACGCCGTTGGCGTCGGTGGCGACGCCGTTGGTGTCGGTGGTGCCGTTAACTTATTTGGGGTTACACTGAATCGTTGAAAAATTGCATTTATCAACCTGTGATTCGTCAAACGGGAGTGCGTTTCAAGCGCAGCATTTTCTTCGAGAATATATATATATATATATATATATATATATATATATATATATATATATATATATATATATATATATATATATATATATATATATATATATATATATATATATATATATATATATATATATATATATATATATATATAATATGATATTTGGTGGCAAGCTTTGCCGACCCTAATTACGCCGACCAAAACAGGTATCACAGCGTTTTATTTATATAGCGGCCCGCTCAGCTGAGAAACCCTGGAACCAATAGCATCGAGCTAATCACCAAACTTTGCTTTAGCTATGTATGATCGAACAAACGTACAAATTAAAACGCATGGTCAGAGTGATTTTAACGAAAATAAAACGGAATCACTTAACCCTATTTGGGGCACTCCACAACAAATCGACACACCGAAGTGGCAAATTAACACCCTACATCTCATATTTTGATGAGGCTTTGTTCAGGGACCAATTTGACCAATTTTTAGACCAATTTGGGTTGTTTTAATTTAACAAATTTATCATTCGACTCCGCTTAAGCTGAAGAACATTCTGGTAATTTGTATTTATGTTTTCGTGTAACTCAGACTTGTTATTTCGAGTGACTTTGGGTGACCTTGCGTGACCTTGACAAAAGGGCAATTTTTTATTTCTTTTTAGAATTGACCTCAAGGTGTCATCTGGTAGTGTGCAAAAAATGGCGGATATATGTTTTCTATAAATGCCATTATTTTCCGTCCGAGCAATAGCCCTCGCCCAGGTGGGGAGTCATTTTTACCCCCTCTTAGGTTTTTCGCGAATAGCGAGAAAACGGCGGCGTGCAGCGCCGCCAAATGTGGCACAGCTTTTTGGGCATCAATTACCCACATTTTGTGAAAGTTTTAACTTAAGGTCATCACAGGTCAGGTCACCAGGATGTGATTTACCTCCACAAATGTTTGTGGTCGTGCCAAAGCCACAGTGTTTGTCCGAGAGCTTTGACACTTGCAGGATTTCATAACGTCATAAGTACCTACAATTCATTTATCTCGGATTTGTTTGTATCAGTGACCTAAGGTCAGGTCAATTTTGTAATGTCCCCAGTATAAGTCAATGGGAAAAATATAAATGCTTCCTATTCAGAGAATGCATTGGATCAGGCCAAATTTTTTTTTCCAGAATCATGTTATTTTAGCTCATTATTGATGACCCAGATGCAATTGTTGCTCTGTGACCTCTGCAAGGTCAGTTGAGGTCATCTCAGCCCACCGGCAACTTTTTTGCCAATAACTATTGATATAATAAATATATAGACGTGCAAATGACACCACTGTGTTTGTCTCGTCGAGTCATTTTGACCTTTAATGACCTCTGGTGACCTCAATATTGAGCTGAGCCAAATCTTGGTGTGCCTCTGAAGCAACTCTGCTTCTTGGGTAGGGGGTCAAAATGACCCCCCCCTCTAACTCGAAAACTAAAAGAGTTATGAAGACGCGATTTTCTTTAATGCTCTTGACATGGCCATCCGAGGTTACTTCGGGTATGATTTCGCTCAGCTCAATATTTAATTCACCAGAGGTCATCAAAGGCCACATTTTACAAGTATAGGACTTTGCTCCAGAAACCCCCAAATATCTCGGGAACTAGCGGCTAGCTAGCTAGGAACAAACGAGAAAAAAAACGAAAGCTTATGACAAACTAAATCACCGTAGGTGTCCACAAGTTTAAGCTCAGGTCAATAGTTAAGGCCCCAGAGGTCACGAGGGCATTTTTCCTGAAAAGGCTTCAATAAATGTTTTGTATTGGTTAGACATATAGCGGTAATTTAAAGGGACACTGTCTCTTTGATGTAAAATTTGATATGTTAAAGAGCAATCGCATCTGATTAACACTATGAAATCCGTTTTTCGAAATTCGCGCCCCGTCACCTAATATCATCGTTCACAGTTCGGTTTTCTTCCAGCCCATGAACTTGACGAGTCCGGTCACTACTTTGCACCACAATCAATTAATTGCAGCGTTGTGCAACAATTGTAAATAGGGATATTTTTGCTTAAACATTCTGTCAAAATTTGTAATGTCAGAAAACATTTTATGTCTTATTATGCCCGATTTAAGCCCAATAATTGGATAAAAGAAAAGATGAATTCCGAAGGGATAAGATTAATTCCGAAGGATTTTTCATTTTTTCGGCAGGGATTTTGATTCCGACCGAGGTTTTTTTGTGGCAACAACTCAAGTGCGCCAGATGCGCCAGATTCGTTGCATGTAGTTAACAGGAACCAGAGTGTATAAGTGCCTTGCCGCCTCATCCAACTGTTGCAATAGCGTCAGCTGACGGTTGGTCGGATGCAGTTAACGGGAACAAACGCTTCCATAATCCATGTATGTAGTGGTGTGTAGAAATCGTAAACAGTTTTTAGATTCTTATGAAAAATGAAATAAATGATTGTTTTTGTTTTGTTTTTGCGCTGCCTGGGTAAGCCTTTGGCGACTATTACAAATCATAAGTAGTCCTTCGGACTTGTTCAAGCCGGTTTTTACGATATCATCCGATAGAGGCGCAGTGTCCCTTTAAGCTCAGGTCAGTTTAAGTTCAGGTCAATAGTTTAGGCCCCGGAGGTCACGAGGGCATTTTTCCCAAAAAGGTTTTAATACATATTTTGTATTGGTTAGACATATAGTGGTAAGTTTAACACCAACGTTTTTGCTTTGCCAAGGCGCTTCAAAACATATTAATGGTGCCCTGGTTAGGTCAATTAATTTGGTTTATCTCAGGTCAAGGTCATTTGGTGACCCAGGTAGGTGATGTTGCACATGAGGCAACGCGACTCGACGAGACAAACACAGTGGTGTCATTTGCACGTCTATATATGTATTATATCAATAGCTATTTGCAAAAAAAGTGCTGGTGACCCGTGATGACCTCAGCTGACCTTGCAGAGGTCACATAGCAACAATTACACCTGGGTCATCAACAATGAGCTCAAATAACATAATTCTGAAAGAATTGGCCTGATCCAAAGCATATTCTCTGAATAGGAAACATTTGTATATTTCCTATCGACTTATAATGGGGAGGTCACGAAATTGACCTGACCTTAGGTCACTGATACAACAAAATCAGAGATAAATGCATTGTAGGTACTTGTGACTTTATGAACTCCTGCAAGTTTCAAAGATCTTGGACAAACACTGTGGCTTTGGCACGACCACAAACATTTTTGGAGGTAAGGTCACTTGACGTGACCTGGTGACCTGACCAATGATGACCTGAAGTTAAAACTGTCACAAAATGTGAATAATTGATGCCCAAATAGCTGTACCATATTTAGCGGAGCTGCACACCGCCGTTTTCTCGCTATTCGCGAAAAACCTAAGAAGGGGTAAAAACTACCCCCACCTGGGCGAGGGCTATTGCTTGGACGGAAAATAATGGCATTTATAGAAAACACCAATCCGCCATTTTTTGCACGCTACCATGTTGCTTATTTGTCAATAAAAAAAAATCATTTCCATTTTGTCAATGTCACGCAAGGTCACCCAAGATCACACGAAATAACAAGTTTGAGTTAGGCTAACCTAAAGGACCAAATCTACCCCACCTGGGGTAGATTTGGTGCAAGTCGTAAACCTAAGTGACCAATCATACCCCCCAATACCTTGTTCAAAGACCTGTAATTCCTTGCGTATACATGCTACCTGACTTTCGTCTCTGGGCATGTTATTAAGAAAAGATGTATCCTTCATTTAAGACCAAGACATCAAGTCTAACGTAGCTATAAAGTTGAAACAAAGTTTCATCAAAGTGGATTGAAAACTGACTTTTGGGGTAGATTTGGTCCCTTTGGTTAACCGATTTTAGTAAGCCTAAAGGACCAAATCTGCCCGTCGTGATGTAATCGTTATTTATAGCGGAACTATATAAATTATCTTGAATATAACTAGCACATGTATGCTACTTCTGGTTAGGGGTTCTTGTTGTCCAAAAATAACCTAGGTTTGATCTATATTTTCATTTTAATTTAAATTAATTGTAAAATGTAAAAATTTATTTGGCCTATTTGTTGATAAAACATGAAAAAACAGCAGCATTACCTACCTAACCGAGTGTACGACTTTCTATCTTAAATTAACCTAGATTATACTTGAATAAAGGACACAAAACGTGTTTAAGTTTGGGTTACTATAACGTCATACAATGACGTTATAAAATGTTTTAAACTGCATATTTGCAATTCAAAGCACGAGTAAACATCGCTCTCAAAAATTAAGCTAGGTTGGACAAATAGTAACGACCCTGGAGGTGTCCTAAATATTGAGGCATTCAAAAAAATTACATTATGACAATATAAGTTATTTTCCAAAATATGTGTTTCTTTTTCTAAAAGTCCGAAATCTCATTTATCTAAAACTGGTAACCGTTTGGTTCTATACATTTTAGTTTTTGAGTGAAAATCGAAAATCGAAAAAAAATCGAAATATTTGTATTTGAACTTAAAATTAAGCAATTAAAAATTTAAGTTCATCATGTACAGTAGGTACATCAATTGCCTATCCAAAACTGAAATCGGTTTGGTTCTATTTGTTTTGGTTTTTAGGTTAAAGGCATTCTCGTCTACCATTGCATTATTCGCAGGACTTTGAACAATTTTTTCAGAAGAAATTTTTTTTTCCTTATTTATTATATCAAAATTGCGTTAACCCTTAACTAAACAATAAAGAAAACGAAACCATTTTCTAAAAACAAAAATTAAAAATTCGAAAAAGAAGTATCACTTTTTACCAAAAAACGATTTCTTTCCAAGAACGAGGATTAATTTTATACATTTCCATATTACTTAAGTGCACTCCAATATGAAAAAGGTAACAATTTCTTAAAATACTTAATACTTCTCACGTCATTGTTAAAAAACTGAATAAATTGACAAAAAAGTATATCAAATGATAAAAGGTCTACAAAATCCGATTTCTACTTTTCTGTAAAATGATGCCTTCATTCTTGTTCACCCTAACTGTTCAAAAACAAATATTGAATTTTTAACACCAGATGGCAGCACTTAACGTTTTACTAAAAAATTGAAACAAATACTTTTAATCGATTTTTTTTAAAACAAAAAGATGTTCATAGGAAATTGAATGGGCTATCAATTAGTTTGAATGAACTTTTCGCTCAAACAAAAAAAATACCTATTTTTTATAAAATAAAACTTTTCTTTAATTTTGTGCTTAAAGTTAAGTAATTTTTTTTTTTTTATTTAGTTCTTTGCAAGTCCTGCATCTTGTTCATCTAAAACTGGTAACCGTTTGGCTCTATACATTTTATTTTTTAAGTGACAAGCCTTCAAACTTAATTTGTAATTGTTCTTAAAGTTAATCAATTTAAAAATTAAGTACATCAAATAACGTAGGCCCAACTATTGGCTATCAAGAACTGAAATCGGTTTGGTTTTATTTTATTTTATTTTTAAGTTATAGGCATTCCCATCTACCATTAAGTTGTTTTCACTTTTTTAAAATTTTGCTTAAAGTTAAGTCTTTTTAAAATATTCTTTATTTATTTGATAGTCCTTTATCACATTCATCTAATACTTATAACCGTTTGGCTCTATACATTTTATTTTTTAAGTGACAAGTATTCAAACTTAATTTGTAATTGTACTTAAAGTTAAGCAATTACAAAATTAAGTACATAATATAACGTAGGCCCAACTATTGGCTATCCAAAACCAAAATCGGTTTGGTTCTATATATTTTGGTTTTTAAGTTATAGGCATTCCCGTCTACCAAAACATTGTTCCGAGGACTCCGAGCTATTTTTGTCGAAGTAAAAAATATGTTTTTTCCTTGATTATTATTTCAAAATTCCCTTCGGTTAACCCTAACAAAATAGAAAAACAAGCTACTTTTTCAAAATAAAAATTATAAATTTTCAAAAAAGGTATCTCTTTTTACGAAAAACCGATTTTTTTCCTCAAAAAGCGAGTATTAATAAAATATATATTCACATCAGTTATGTCATAACAAATAAGATTCTGTTTACCATTTCTTTAAATACTTAATATTTCTCAAGTTATTGTCAAAAAACAGATTAGATTGACATTCAAAAAATGTCGAGTCATTTTTCTCGAAAAAGAAAGATCTCCTTACCCGTACAATGATGCCCCATTCATTCCGGTTCCAAATATAATTTTGTTTTTAAGATTCTTAAAATATTGAACAAAATATGAGTATAAACGTTGAAGAAATTGAAGAAATTAACCGCAAAATTTCTCAAAACGCGAAACTCATTAACTCAAAAAGTAAGACCGGAAGAGGCAAATAAAAACATAGATTCTTCTTCAGATCGCCTAGTTCTACAACATCCATCTGTCAGAACTCAAAAAACTTTTCCGAAAAAAGTTATGGATATATATTTTTGGTGATGGATAACTCAAAAATAAAACAACATATTCCGAATCCGAAAAGAAATTCAGCATGCTCATAGTGTTTTCATTTTAATCATATTTTTTATTGTGAAAAAATGCGTAACTTTTTTTTGGGTGAAAATTCAGATTATTCATCAAATTGATAATTAAGTACCCCATATCTTCAAAACCCCTAAACTGATTTTTGATTTCTTTGTTTGATAACATTTGGCGGAAGAAAGTTCTTATCCTTGAACACATTTTTCTAAAAAAATGCATATTCAAAAACCTAAAATTTAAAAACATCATTTTTTTAAAAATTCACATTTTAAACTTCAAAAATATGGTTTTCATTAAAACTAAGAATAGCCAAAAGATGGGGTTTGTTACGCTGCATCTTTATTGGCTGTTTGATTATAAAAGTTTTCTAAAACAAAAAAGTTACGTTCCAAAAACTTTTGCAAAAAACATGTTTTTCTAAGTGACCCACCAGCTAAAAAAAAAATGTTGTGAGGGATTTCCGTACCTTAGATACAAATCCCCATTCATGTTTAACACAAATATGTACCTTGTTTAAAGATTCGATCAATAATGAGCAAACTGCGAGCAAAACAAGGACACTTAAACCAAAGACATCAAAAAGTAAAATGTGTGTAACTTTTTTAAAAACTAGGTTTGATTTTAAAAAAAATAGGATAGTGTTCTACTCGACGAGAGCGATCGGAAACTGTTCTACGAACTTAAAAAAGTTGCTTAGATTGGGAGTTATCGAAGAATGCATTTTCGGGGGGTATATTTGGTCCTTTATGTTAACAACAGGGGTGTCAGATTTGGTCCTTTAGGTTAATTTTCAAACGGAAACTTTAATAACTTCTTAAGTTTTTAATGGATTTCAAAACTGTTAAGTGCACTGGGCTTGCCGTCAAATTCTTTTTTTTAACCAGAAAAGATATAGTTATTAATAAAGAGTTTAGACTTTTGTAGAAGTAGGAAAACCAGGTAGGTGAAGGATCATAGTGTCTTATAGGACACTTACAAATAAGTCAACTATTTCGTAAACCATACTTCTGATCTTTTGACAAAAGTAAGGTCTCTTAATTTGGATTCAACCTAGCCCGCAACTTTCCCTGTATCTTTTTCAGGGACCAAACCTAGCTTCTGTCTAGGTTAGACTGCATTATGTACCCGAAAGTTCCTAAATGAGAACATGCCCCGACATTTCGGGTCATAAAAGCTTTAACTGAAAGAATTTCGTTATTTCCCAACTAGGAATCCACCAAAAAATGTTCAGGCATGGCGTCCCTGATTCGGTAAAATATCGTACAATGAAAATTTAAGGAATTACAGCCTTCCAAACAGGGGACCAAATCTACCCCAAATGGGGGTAGGTTTGGTCCCCAAGAGGGTATATTTGGTCACTTAGGTTTAGTTATACGAAAAAATAAATACAAATTACCAGAATGTTCTTCAGCTCAAGCGGAGTCGAACAATATATATATTTTTAAAAGAAATTAAACAGACAAAATTTGTCTAAAAAAACTGATTTGCCTGACTTGGTGAAAATGCCACAGGCTATATCTCCATAACCGTTAGTTAGAGTGAGCTGAAAATTGCACAGGCGTGTTCTGGACCCCCAGTTTCCCCCTGAACAAAGTTTCATCAACATCTGAGATGTAGGGTATTCCTGTGTCGGTTACCCCTGTGTCGATTTGTCGTGGAATGCCCTATTTGTCATCAACATCTGAGATGTAGGGTATTCCTGTGTCGGTTACCCCTGTGTCGATTTGTCGTGGAATGCCCTATTTGTCATCAACATCTGAGATGTAGGGTATTCCTGTGTCGGTTACCCCTGTGTCGATTTGTCGTGGAATGCCCTATTTGTCATCAACATCTGAGATGTAGGGTATTCCTGTGTCGGTTACCCCTGTGTCGATTTGTCGTGGAATGCCCTATTTGTCATCAACATCTGAGATGTAGGGTATTCCTGTGTCGGTTATCCCTGTGTCGATTTGTCGTGGAATGCCCTATTTGTCATCAACATCTGAGATGTAGGGTATTCCTGTGTCGGTTACCCCTGTGTCGATTTGTCGTGGAATGCCCTATTTGTCATCAACATCTGAGATGTAGGGTATTCCTGTGTCGGTTACCCCTGTGTCGATTTGTCGTGGAATGCCCTATTTGTCATCAACATCTGAGATGTAGGGTATTCCTGTGTCGGTTACCCCTGTGTCGATTTGTCGTGGAATGCCCTATTTGTCATCAACATCTGAGATGTAGGGTATTCCTGTGTCGGTTACCCCTGTGTCGATTTGTCGTGGAATGCCCTATTTGTCATCAACATCTGAGATGTAGGGTATTCCTGTGTCGGTTACCCCTGTGTCGATTTGTCGTGGAATGCCCTATTTGTCGTGCTAAAACAGATACCAAACTGCCGGGGGGGGGGGGGCTATTCGCTCCCCCTCGTATCTCGAAAACTGTTGGACCAATTCACTCCGAGAAAGCGGCATTGTATTACTTGCAGCTTGAACTATATTTATATATTCACAAATATGCAAACCATTTCCATGGGTGGGTACAGGTAGCAAAAAATGGGGGAAACATGCATTTTTTTTATTCTGTGCCCTGGGACGTTGTTTGAACGCATTTTGTTTTCGTGCTGAAATATTTTGCCACCTAATTATATGCTCTAATATATAATCCTTTTACATATTTGGGGAAATTACCCCAATGGCTTCCCCAGGCAATTCAAGTATCTAAAGATGTCACTATAATATTTTTGCGATTTGATTTCTGTTTTGACTGCTTATAATTCCATGTGTATGCATGCCAAGTACATAATGGCAGTTTAATATTTGTGCCGTGGCGTGCTCAGGAGGAGAAGGGGAGTGGAATGGAGCCCTGTCTTTTGTTATCTTTATCTTTGCACATTTATAAATTTTGCTATGTGGTGTAACGCCATGGGTCCACAATTCCCCCTAATTTCATCCCTGGTACCGCCTGTAGCATTGGGCATGCGCTTGTCTCCCACCCCTGGGACCAAAATACAATTGTGATCCATGCAGATGATATTGCATGAGATTACCGACTGCAAAATAACGTTTGACTTCGTACACAATAACCGTTTTCACTTGTACGATTTTGCCTTGGGGTCAAAATCGTAATTTGGTTTTACCCCCCTGGATAGTTTATTTTGCCCCCCTCAGGATCAGCAGCCATTAATGGATTTTGGGCCGCTGTATCGCGCACGTGACCTGCGAGTATCAAGTCTGTGTCACCAACCATGTGACCTGAGGAGGCAAAAAATAAAAAAAAGGTTGGCACCCACTTTTTGGCACTTGGCACGTGCCACGTGCCATCGATTGACCCGAAAATAATATCATCATCTGTCCGCCGTTTTGCCGCAACGAACGGTGCCACCCGCGTCGAAAACAGCCCAGCCGTTTGGGCTTCACGTGCCAATATGCTCCGTTGGACAGACACACACACACACACACACACACACACACACACACACACACACACACACACACACACACACACACACACACACACACACACACACACACACACACACACACACACCTACACACACACACACACACACACACACACACACACACACACACACACACACACACACACACACACACACACACACACACACACACACAAACACACACACACACACACACACACACACACACACACACACACACACACACACACACACACACAAACAAGCTCCTCCCCCTTTCCGAGCGACAGCCCAGTGGAAATATTCGAACTCAGAAAAACATGTAAACATGTTTCTCTTATTTCTATTCGCTCTAGAAGACACTGCTAACTAGAGGCCGGCAATGCGATCGGGGCATTGCCTTTGGGTCAAAATCGTACGATAATTTCGTAATTTGGCCCCAGCCGGCCAGGCCACCGCTGATTGGCCGTTGCGGTGACCTCAGACTGTGACGTCACAACAAGCCACCACTGGGTGGTGTGCCTCAGTGCTGTGCGGTACAGTATCCTGTTGTGCGGCACACTAGTATCCACGGCCGGCCGCCACCAGCTGACAGCGGAGGCCCGCTCCTTAAAAATCGTGATTTGGTTTTACCCTCCTGGGGGGTTTATTTTGTCCACCTCAGGATCGGCGGCCATTAATGGATTTTGAGCCGCTGTATCGCGCACGTGACCTGCGAGTAGCAAGTCTGTGTCACCATCCGTGTGACCTGAGGAGGCAAAAAAAATACAAATTATGGCGCCCACGTTTTGTCACTTGGCACGTGCCACGTGCCATCGATTGACCACACACAAACAAGCTCCTCCCACTTTCCGAGCGACGGCAAGGTGGAAATCTTCGAACTCTGCAAAACATGTCAACATGTTTCTCATCGTTATACGATTTTGAACTAGAGGCCGGCAATGCGATAGGGGCCATTGCCTTGGGGTTAAAATCGTACGATAATTCCGTAGTTTAATCCCAGCCGGCCAGGCCACCGCTGACTGGCCGTTGCGGTGATCTCAGACTGTGACGTCACCACAAGCTGCCACTGGGTGGCGTGCCACAGTACTGTGCAGCACAGTATCCAGCTGTGCAGCACAGTATCTACGGCCGGCCGGCACCAGTTGACGGCGGAGGCCCGCTTCTCCAAAATGGTAATTTGGTTTTACCCCTGGAGGGGTTATTTTGCCCCCCTCAGGATCGCGCGATACAGCGGCCCATTAATGGATTTGGGGCCGCTGTATCGCGCACTTGACCAGCGAGTATCAAGTCTGTGTCACCAACCGTGTGACCGGAGGAGGTGAAAAATAAAAATAAATGTTTGCGCCAACTTTTTGCCATTTGGCACTTGTCACGTGCCATTGATTGACCCGCAAATGGTACCATCATCTGTGCGCCGTTTTGCCGCATCGAACGGTGCCACCCGTGACGAAAATCGGCCCAGCCGTTTGGACTCCACGTGCCAATATGCTCCGTTGGATAGACACACGCACACACACACACACACACACACACACACACACACACACACACACACACACACACACACACACACACACACACACACACACACACACACACACACACACACACACACACACACATAAACAAGCTCCTCCCACTTTCCGAGCGACGGCCCGGTGGAAATCTTTGAACTCTGAAAAACATGTAAACATGTTTCTCATCTTTCTACGATTTTGAACTAGAGTCCGGTAATGCGATCGAGGCATTGCCTTGGGGTCAAAATCGCAATTTGGATTTACCCCCTGGAGGGTTTATTTTGCCCCCTCAGGATCGGCAGCCATTAATGGATTTTGGGCCTCTGGATCGCGCACGTGACCTGCGACTTGCGAGTATCAAGTCTGTCTCACCAACCGTGTCATCTGAGGAGGCAAAAAAGGGAAAAAATGTTGGCGCCCATCTTTTGGCACTTGGCACGTGCCACGTGCCATCGATTGACCCGCAAATGGTACCATCATCTGTCCGCCGTTTTGCCGCATCGAACGGTGCCACCCGTGCCGAAGTCGGTTCAGCCGTTTGGGCTCCACGTGCCAATACGCTCCGTTGGACATACACACACACACACACACACACACACACACACACACACACACACACACACACACACACACACACACACACACACACACACACACACACACACACACATACACACACACACATACACACACACACACACACACCTACACACACACACACACACACACACACACACACACACACACACACACACACACACACACACACACACACACCACACACACACACACACACACACACACACACAAATAAGCTCCTCCCACTTTCCGAACCACGGCCCGGTGGAAATCTTCGAACTCTGAAAAACATGTAAACATGTTTATCATCGTTCACCGATTTTGAACTAGAGGCCGGCAATGCGATCGGGGCATTGCCTTGGGGTCAAAATCGTCCGATAATTCCGTAGTTTGGCCCAGACGGCCAGGCCACCGCTGACTGGCCGTTGCGGTGACCTCAGACTGTGACGTCACCACAAGCCGCCACTGGGCGGCGTGCCGGCCGGCTCTCAGTGCTGTGTGGCACAGTATCCACGGCCGGCCGGCACCAGCTGACGGCGGAGGCCCGCTCCTTCCAAAATCGTGATTTGGTTTTACCCCTTTTTACACACACACACACACACACACACACACACACACACACACACACACACACACACACACACACACACACACACACACACACACACACACAAACAAGCTCCCCCCACTTTCCCAGCGCCAGCCCGGTGAAAATCTTCGAACTCAGAAAAACATGTAAACATGTTTCTCTTCTTTCACCGATTTGGAATTACCCAGCGTCGGCTGAACACGTGTCTAATCGTGCTTTCTAATGGCTGAACACGTGTCTAATCGTGCTTTCTAATGGCTGAACACGTGTCTAATCGTGCTTTCGGTCGTTCGGCGGCAAATTGACGCTTTTTCCACAGGCCCCCACGTTAAATTCAGCCGTTAGGTGATTAGGCGAGTGCAATGGACGGCGGGACCTATTTTAATGGAAAACCACGGGGGGGGGGGATACGATGCAATTTCCAAACATAGCTAACAAAGGCAAAAAGACGTAAGCATCAATCTGAAGGAAATTCCAGTTAACCGTGCTTTTTTGCCCAACAACGTACGCCATACCATTACCATAGGTGTAAACATTTAATTTAGTATTGTTACGACTTACAAGTACCTACTTCTTTCTGTACTTGCAACTTTTTCGTAACCAAGTCAAATTTCAATTGTCCAAAGTCATGTTAGGCTAACCTAAACGACCAAATCTACCCCCCCAGGGTAGATTTGGTAAAGTTCGTAAACCTAAATGACCAAATATACCCCCAATACTGTTTACAAAGACCTGTAATTCCTTGCCTATACATGCTACGTGACTTTCGTCTCTGGGCAGGTTATAAACAAAAGATGTATCCTTCGTTTAAGACCAACAAATCAAGTTTAACCCATCTATAAAGTAGAACAAAAATGTGGTCAAAG